>BQNB010007282.1:72833-85737 GCA_026074375.1 Tanacetum coccineum | reverse complement strand
TATATATATATATATATATATAAATCATGAAATATTTCATATATTAAGCATAAAAACTATTTATTAACAAATATAACATATAAAATTTTAATTACGTCGCAAATATATACAATTAACATGCTTTACTTGTAAAATAACACGAAAAAACCAAAACCCAATCTGGTCTCGAGAACCGGGTTGACTTGGGTCACTTCAAACTCGGCAGGTCTAACCGGGTTTTGAAAATATAAAATTTGGGTTTAATTTGACCCCTTTTTTATAGGAACCGGTTCAAATGGTTGAACCGGTCGGATCGAACCGGTTTTCAAAACATTAGTGTAAATGATCTTAAAAAATATAAAGATAAACATTTAAATTAAGAAGTAAGAAATATTTTAGTAATAAAAAAAGTAATCTAGAAACTAAGATGCGTGTATAACATTGAAATTTAAAAAAAATGCATGTTTGTGTAAGTGTGTTTATGTATGTGACGATATACCATGTCTTTCAAAGTGTATGTTTATTGAAAAGGTTCTGAATTTTAATCTTATTCGCACAGCTCAATTTGAATATTCGGTAGAAAAGTATGAATGACCCAAATGAAAAAAAACAAACAGTTTGAATGACTCAAATGTTTGACCGTGTTTGAATGAGGCAGATTAAGATGACGTTAAGAGACATTTCTAAAAAAACAAACACCACCTAAGATCTTCATGTACCCTACAAAATCCAAACGAACCATAACAATTTGAACTATGTCTCAGCTGCTCTTTCAGACTTTAATAATTGTTTCCTCTGAAGTGCCTAAGTCTGGGAAAACGTCCAATGAGTTCAGGGTATAAACACGCTCGAATGAAAAGACTACCATGGACAAGTAGTGCAAACGTTTACTGATGTATGTGGATATTAGCCAAGATTATTACCTAAGGTTGGTAATAAACGTAATGTGAGAATGCAGTTTGGAATATAAGGAAGCGTAAACTTCAGCTAGAATGTGAATATGCAAAGTGTCTTTTCCCTGAATATTTATCATTTACATATCGTAAGGCCAAATATGCTTTGCATTTCCACATGTGTGCCTAATACACTTTTATCTGGTAACCAAGCATTAAGAGTAAGAGTCATAAACAAGTTACACAAATGGACATCCAAAACCGAACCAAGCCGACACAAAGACCGTTTTGGTCAACTTTTTTATTTTTCAATTTTGGTCTGATTCGGGCCAAAACCAAAATAACCACCGAAATCGAAGTGAACATGATCTAAAAATACAAGACCGACTTGGTGTTTTTGTTCAATAATTAGTTTTCCATTCCAATATGTTGCGGTTTTGTGTTCGGTTCAAAACTAATTATCTTGCTTAAATTAGTAGTTGGTTCAAACATATCTTATTATGATTTAAATAAAACTAAATCAAACAAGCGACAACTAAAATCTTAGCTTTATAGGACTCACACATATGTCAAGTGTCCTATTATCTTTAATCATAGTAGAACCTAACAAATACGTGTCATATATGATATATGTGATAAGTTCTAAATTTTGAGTGTCATATTTATTAGCGTGTTATGTTTATTAAGGCCCATGACCATTATGTCTAGCTTACCCTAAGGCCCGTTATGCTTGTATTTATATTACGTTTTGTGGTTTAATGAAAGTGATAGGGAATAAACCAATTAATATGGTATCACAGCCTTCTACACCCCCCCTAATTTTTTTTCAGGCCCCTGCTTCATTCCTGCTTAATTATTCTTGTTTGACATTCCTTGTCATAGCCTCATGACAGGAGCTACGCCTCCACCCACGCAACCCAAACAACCCATCGATAAAGCCTATTCGATTGCAAGCATCAAGGCGTATATCCCCACACCCCTTGATCTTGACAAACTAAATTACAACGCATGGAGTGCCTTGTTTACACGATTTTGCCGCACCTATAAAGTCCATCATCATCTTGATGCCCCTACCACCACCGAGACCTCCAACTCCACCATTGATCCTCTACATGAATCTAACGATTCATTAGTCGTCATGTGGATGTATTCGACCATCTCTCCTAAACTCGTGGAGATGGTTGTTGATGATGACACCTCTTCTCATGGCGTTTGGAAGCGACTTACGGACCTTTTTCAAAACAATAAAGATGCTCGGGTAACACAACTTGACAATGAAATTCGCAATATGGCCATCGGTAGTTTATCCGTCACTGACTTCTTCTAAGAGATAAAATCTAAAGCAGATCGCTTTGCAAACCTTGATTCTTCGGTGAAGGACACTAGTCTTGTGACCTATGCCGTTAATGGAATTCGAAGCAAGTATCCAGATGCAGCTCGTGTCATTCGAATTCAGGAAAAAGCCCCTACCTTTGATGAACTCCGGTCAATGATGTTACTGGAAGAAAGTGACATGTCGCATAAATCGGTTAGTTCAATAATACATCATCCTCACCTACGGTACTTGTTGCCTCTACTACACCTACTGATAGGGCAAACATAATGAGCACGTCGGGCTTTGATGTGTGTCGCAACTTTCAACGCGGCTCTTGCTCATATAGAGACCGTTGTAAGTTCGTTCATGGCACCAACGATCTTCGGCCACGCCCCCTACTACTAGTTTGACACCTCAAGGTTAAACGCAACCCACATCCGCGACTCGTGCTTCACAACAGGTCCCCAATGTGGTGCCTAAACCTACTGTGCCTAACACCAACAGTAATACTGGACAACCTTGTATGGCTCAAAACCCTCAACTCAAAACCCTCAACATGTTTACTCGGTACAACCCACAAATATGGGCTATGTCTACTTCTATACTGGCCCGAGTTCTTTTCCTATGCAACCGGCCCAACAGATGTCATTGCATGCCCATCAGCAACAAGTGTCGGCCTAACCTTATGCGTTTTATCCAACAGGCCCATTTCAGCCGGCCCAACTCGGCAGTCACATGCCGCTAGCCCAACAAGGCCCACCTGGCCCAATACCCTCTACTGCCGCATCTTAGTTTCAGTTTTACCAACCAGGAAGTATGATGTTTCCAAATTATGCTATGTCATCATCGTACCTTCCTCAGGCTACTACGCTCCCACAGGCGTTTCAAACTATGACACTTCAACAAACAAATTGGAACATGGATACTATGGCATCTTCGCATCTACCAGAGAACACAAGTATGCTCACTTCTTTTATCAATCCGAGCTTGTATAAATCTGTATTTGTTGGTAATGGCCAACCTATACCCGTGACTCACACGGTCCATAGTCTTTTGCCTACACCACATAAACCCTTTCACCTTCATCATGTTCTTGTTACACCTAATATAATTAAATTTTGATTTTTGTTCGTCAATTCACTCACGATAATAATGTATCTGTTGATTTTGATGCTTATGGTTTTTCTGTGAAGGATTACCAGACCCGCCGGCTTCTTCTTCATTGTGATAGCACCGGCAATCTCTACCATGTCACCCAGCAACCATTATCTTCCACGCCATTTTCTTTGATTTCATTAAGCCCTATCACGTGTCACAGACGCCTTGGACACCCGAGTGAAGATGTGCTTCATCGTTTAGAGTCTTCTTGTTTCATTTCGTGTAATAAAACAAAGTTGTCCTCTTTGTGTCATGCTTGTCAGTTAGGTAAACACACTAGGCTTCCTTTTTATAGTTTTGAGTCCAATGTTGCGTCTGTATTTGATATTGTTCACTCTGATTTATAGACTTCCCCCATCTTAAGTGAAAGTGGTATTAAATATTATACTATTTTTTAGACCATTTCTCTCATTATGTTTGGGTGTATCCGTTGCTTCATAAATCTGACCTATTTGATACCTTTGTTACTTTTCGCGCATACGTGAATAAACAATTTAATACTGATATTAAGGATTTACAATGTGACCATGGTGGTGAGTATGACAATACACGTTTTCACAACCTTTTTTTCCAAAATGGCATCTAGTTTCGGTTTTCTTGTCCTAAAACATCTCAACAAAATGGGAAATCAAAACATATATTGCGTACTCGTAATAACATTACTCGCACTTTACTTTTTTAAGCACATATACCTCCATCATATTGGATGGAAGCCCTAAACATGGCCGCTCACCTCTTAAATATTCTTTCCTCCACTGCCATTAATAATGAGATACCGTTTACTAAGCTTTAAAACAAACCATCCACCTATGATCATTTACGAGGGTTTGGATGCCTTTGTTATCCACACATTTTCTTTGATCATAAGCTTCAACCTAGATCAATGGCATGTGTCTTCCTTAGTTACCCGGCTTTACATCGCGGTTATCGTTGCCTTGACCTCTCAACCAACAAAATTATTATTTCCTGCCATGTTATTTTTGATGAAGATCAATTTACTTTTGGATCTATGACACCCGATCAACCACCATCCTATGATTTCTTATTGCCTCCTCCAAATACCCAAGTAACTAATCCTCCTAATCACCATTTGTCTACTGGCACGCCTACACCTTCTATACACATCCCAACCCAACCGCATCCATCCTAGCTGCACTCCACACCCCACCTCGGCCTGACTAATGAGCATGTTACTCTAACCGAGCCTACTACGCCCGACCCCACTCCCGCGCCCACTTCGCCAGGCCCAACACCAAATACGCACCTCACCACACCTGCTGCCACTGCTTCTAGCAGCACCCCCAACGGCCCAACAACTAATACTCATCATATGGTCACACGTGCGAAAGCCGCATATCAAAACCTCTTGCACGCATGAACTCTCATGTCACCAATACTTTGCCTATTCCTCGCTCTCACTTACATGCTCTCTATGACCCTCATTAGCATAAGGCTATGGTAGATGAATATAATGCTTTGATTTCTAACGAAACGTGGGCCCTTGTGCCTTATCTAGCTAATGTTAATGTTGTTTGATCTATGTGGCTTTTCAGGCATAAGTGTAATGCAGATGGTTCATTGAGCAGGTATAAAGCTCGCTTGGTTGCGAACGGTCGCAGTCAACAGCAGGGGATTAATTGTGATGAGACTTTTAGCTCGGTCGTTAAACCGACCACTATTCGTACAGTCCTGAGTTTTGCTGTGACACGGGATTGGCATATTCACCAGCTTGATGTGAAGAATGCTTTTCTTCATGGCCAGCTATCTGAGACCGTGTATATGCATTAGCCTTTAGGGTTTGTTGATTCTACTCACCCTGATTATGTTTGTCATTTGCAGCATTCGTTCTCGGGCATGGTTTCAGCGGTTTGCTAGCTTTATTACATGTGTCGGTTTTAAGCACATCAAAACCGATATGTCCCTCTTTGTCTTCCATCAGGGTTCAGATATTGCTTATCTTCTCTTATGTGTGGATGACATTTTTTTTACAGCTTCATCTATAGTGCTTCTGCAGTGCATTATTACCCTCCTTCATGGTGAATTTGCTATGACTGACCTTGGCTCTCTCAATTATTTTCTTGGTATTTTTGCACAGCGATAGAAGTCTGGATTATTTTTATCTCAATCTAAATTTGCAGCCGAAATTCTAGAACGGGCACACATGCAGCATTGTAACCCTTGGAAGACTCCTGTGGACATTGAGTCCAAGCTTGGTTCTGATGGTGATCCTATCAGTAGCCCTACTTTATATCGCAGCCTTGCAGGTGCTCTTCAGTATCTGACATTCACTCGCCCAAATATTTCTTATGCCGTACAACAGATATGTCTTTACATGCATGACCCTCATGATCCATATTTTAATGCTTTGAAGCATATATTGCGCTATGTTCATGGGACTCTTGATCATGGTCTTCAGCTTCATGTTTCATCCGCTAGTCAACTTACTGCTTTTACAGATGCTGATTAGGCTGGCTGCCCTGTTAATCAGACCATAAAAAATAAGCGTCTTGTAATACTTACCATAATATGAACTTATATAAAGTGTTCTATTATGTCAATACTAATAAAACCCTATAAAAGCTGTGTATAATAAATCATTTTATCACGGCTCGCGAAATAAATATAAAAAGCGATTAGAAGACTTGTAAGTAAGTTGGTCCTACAAAATGTTTAACATAGACGTTTTTTGTAGAAAGTGTCCAACAGATATATCGTAAAAGCCCTCTTTTATTGTAGTGTTGGTTGTTACTCTATCGGTGTTGCCTCAAAAATCTGTTACTAAATTATTATATCCAAGTCCATCGCTAATCTGAAAAAAATAGCGACGTATTTGAGACACCTAAAATAATCCATCGTTATGTCGTCAAAATTCTGTCGCTAATAGTTGCAACCTAAGTTCATCGCTAACTCGGTCTCTGTATGATTACATTTAGCGATAGAATTGTGACAGATGTGTAGTTCGTCTTTAATTTTGTTACAGATTTGTCGCTACTTTGTCGCTAATTTATCAAAGCCAATTTTGTAGCTAATCTATCCCTAATCCGTCACTGTGAACCATTTTTTTGCGACAAACTAATTTTGTCGCTAGTTTTCGTCGCTGTTGTTTATTATTCTAGTAGTGATCATAATAGAATCCTAATAGTTAAGCTACACATAGAAGCCCTATAGTTGTCTCTCATGTTTCTCATCCTTTTCGTGTTCTTGCCTACATTTGTCCAGCCATTCTTGTTCAGCCCTTACATCCATTGCTTCTTCTTCTAATGAAAGGATTAATGCTTCTTCATCTAATCTTAGTTGATGTTCCTCGTCAGTAACATTTCTACCATCCTGCAACTCCAATTCAGCCATTTCTTCTTATTCTAACAGTTTCATTATTTCTTATTCTTCTAACATTTCACTCCCACCTACACCACTACGATTACCAGGAATTGTATCCTTATGAAAAACCTTAACCACGTTTCTCATTGTAATGTTAAGTTAATGCATTGATGGTTTAGAAGAAAAAAGCTGAAACATTAGCAAGTATTAAAGCACTTCCTACAGTAATGTCCTTTCCATAATCCCCCTCATTAATGACTTCATGATGTATTGTACCAGGTATTGTACATGAGAGATCTTTCAGAGTCACTATGAGATCGCTAAAAGCATTCAGAGTATAAGACTTGATTATTGCAACAACTTGCTCAAGTTTCCCATTCTTGAGATGGTTCTTAATATCCCCCAAACACCCATTCACAATCCCCCCATTAGCATTAACAAACTCAAAGGCGTTAACCCACGAACCACCCTTGAAATCCTCATACTTGCCCACATCCTCAACAACTTTCCTAATATATTACTGTGTCGACGATAAAGACGCATCCCCACCTTCGTGAATATCTAATTGTTTACGGAACTAGGTTGCTTGAACAATACCCGCAGGAACGGGTGTTCTCCTAAGCAGCTTTTCCTCTAAATTATCAACATCAAGGTTTTGGGCGGTGGTGGTTGTCTCATGTATGTGGCTATTGCAGGGACGAAGGACGAGGGTTAGTGGGAGATCAGAATCATCAATATCAAGTAATTGTTCTCATTCGTAATTTGGGGGTGAATTCATTATGTTATGAGTTGTAGTGTGCCATTGGTGTTGGGGGACAAGAAGAAAGGAAAAAAACACGAACAATGATTTTGGCGGGAGTTAATAAAGGAAGGAACCAAAAAAAGGGGTTTCAAATATGACCCCTGAGGTATATTGTATGTGAAGGACGAAAATGCCCCACGTTAACGGCCAATTGGATGAAAAATCGGTTAAAGTACCGATCAACCCATTTTGGACAACCACAGAGACTACTGGTGTAATTAAATGCGATTTATGACCAAAAATGCAATTTTCGTCCAAACCAAAAGAACCAAACATGTAATTAACTCAAGAAAGTAATAATATCTTCATCACACCATGTATGTATAGTCACTTTGGCTTATAACTTAGAGAGAATTGCATATATATCCCTCTAAAAGCTTAAAATTACATATATATCCAACTCAAACTTATAATTGCATATATATCCTCCTAAAAGCTTAAAAATTACATATATATCCAACTTAAATTTAAAATTGCATACATATCCTTCCTAACACTTAAATATATTATATATATTCAAATAACTATTTAATATAAATTTACAACTCAAAAATACATGATAATTATAATTATATTTTTTTTAAATTACCTTTTCTTTACTTACAAACTTGTTGGTAGTAATATACATTTTTATTGTAAAAATATTTTAGTTTTTATACATATATAACAATCATGATATATATTGATGAGTTTATTTCATGCATTTGTATTATATATGATATAAGTTATTTTTTGTGAATTTAAAATATCGTCTTAATGTATGATTTTTTGCCATCGAGCTCATTTTGAATCTCGGGACATCGTACATTTGAAACAAATGTTACTTTTGTTATTTATAAAAGTATAAATACCATAAGTTAGAGTTTATAAGTATTTTAAATAATTATTTTGATATATAAGATTAAAGGTTTATAAAGAATATATATGCAATTAGTAGTTTAAGTTGGATATATATGTAATTTTGGGCTTTTGAAAAGATATATATGCAATTATGAATTTAAGTTGGATATATATGCAATTTTAAGCTTTTGCAAGGATATATATGCAATTCCCCCTATAACTAGCAAAGTTTAATAGTTGCTTTATAACAGCAAACTAGTTTTTATGGGTCATTAAACGTTATATTTGAATAGTGTGGTTACTTTTATAAGTTAGTTCGGGTGACAATTTTTGTTGCACATAAAATAATACACTACTTACATACATAAAGATAATTTTTATGGTCTAATTAGAAAAACTAGTGTAGTTAATAGTGAAGTTACTCGTGCAACTGTTGTGATAAACGTAAACGCAACGATTGCATAGAAATACGAGAAACACAACGTACTATCGAGATCTAACGATTCCTCTCGAACCACCACCACAACGACCTCTACCATAACAACCACGTCTACCAACGAGATGCACTATACTTTTGTTTACCACTACTTCTTTATGTTTAGCTCTAATTACTTGATATAACATGACAACAATAATGTGTCGCAACTTTTTAGAGCTATCCAGCCATTTCAAAAATGGTTAGTTTGTACTAAAGGTTTAAATGACAAAAAGAGTAAAGAAATTACTTTTTTCTGCACTCATTTTATTATTTTTAAGAAAAGATGTGATATTATTACTATACCTTCATGAAAATTATTTTACTCAATATACTCGTGTAACTTTAGCTTACATAATAGTTGTGGAAATTAGAAGATGATTGAATAGTTTACCGGTTAATTTGTGTTATTAAAAATCTTTGCTTGTAAAGTATTTAGATTCGAGTATATGTCAATCAACAACAATATGAACCAATAATATAATTGTATACTTGCAAAAACAATACAAACAATAAATAAGAAACACAACAATATAAAAAGATAAGGTAAGGAATGATCAAACCAAAACACCAAGATTTATAGTGGTTCGGCTACGAAGCTCCTCATCGTCCTATTCCACTCCCCGAGTATCCGACTCGAGATTTCACTATGTCAACAAGCTCCCTTTAGACGGAGAAAACTGTTTACACGCCGCTTACGTTATTTTCCGACACTAAGCTAAATGTCGAGTCTTAATCTTAGCTAGAATCAATCTACCACTTCACGAATACTACCCAATCACAAGATCTACACTTCCGATTTACACAATCACACAAGATAATCAAAATAGAGATTTGGATCTTAGAAGAAAAGAGGAGAAATCACTAATCTATAACACTTCGTTTCTTGGCGAATACGAGTGTTCTTCTTTTGCACTTGATGGATGAATGAGGAAGAAGATATTAAATCATTTAAAACAATATTATACAATGTTAGTGATCAAGATATTTAGTGAGAGAAAAAGAGGTTTTTAGAGAGAGAAAGCTATCTGAAAAATTCGTGCAAAGAGGTGTGTTTTTCAACTGGAAATAGTGTATTATTTATAGCCAGGAAAACCCAACGTTCATTGGGTGCGGTCTCGGCGGTCCCAGATATATCTGGGGGTCGCCCAGCCTATCAGGGGGCCGCCACTAGACTCACGCTCCCTTTTTTGCCTTTTAGTGGGGAAGGTTAAATCTGATGTGGAAGGTTCCATTTTGGGTGGAAAACCAGATTTGAATTTTTATATTTAAATAAAATATTTCTTTTATTAACAAAAGTATTTTGTATATTTTTATTTATGTAAAAATGTAATGGTTAAAAAAATATTTTCTTGATCACTAATCATGTTTAATAATTTGTTTGTACTTACCTTAAGTGATTTTCGTAAAAATGGAAATTTATGATTAATAATTTGTAAACGTTTATTTTTATCCTAAACGTTTTTACATTTTGTCATCTTCAAAACGTAGAGAGGTCAAAAAATATATATAATGTTTTTAGACATTATTTGTATTAACAATCTCTCATTTTTTATGATGACAAAATATAAACTCATTTTGTATAAAAATAAAATTTGCAAGTTATTAATGAGTTTTAATCCATTTCTCCCCCTTTTTGTCGAATTCAAAAAGGATTATCGTCGAGTAGTAGAGAGAAAGAAAACGATGATGTCAAGACTCCCCCTTGATAAGGATTGATCTTATGATATTTTGCTACAAAACCAAGTTAAAAATACAAGTGCAAGAAAACATTTCTAACTAGTAGCAAGATTGTGACAAATATATCCAAATCAACAACTCATGCAAGTCACCCATAAAGTAGATTCATTCATTAATAAAGAGCTCATACAATAAGCATAGATTGTTTTCCACACTGGAAATATAATAAGATAACTTCATACTTAAGTGGTATGAATAGTACAACATAAACTAAGCAAGCATAGCATAGAGAAACATTTAAAATTAAAGCTAGACTAGTTGATTCTTGATGTCTATGAGATGCCACAAGGAAAAGATGGATTGACGATTATTTAAAGAAATTAAGCATACGAGGATGTTTAATTATTGTAGGGTGAAAAAGGAAAGGTTGGTGAGACATGGTTTGGTGGGGTGCGAGCTCGAGGTATGGACGAGTGAGAAGAAATTGAATGAAGTTGATCTTATTTCTCAAGGAGTGGAATTGATTTCGAGTGTACATGCAACAATGACAAAATCTTGAGTGAAACTCAACTTGATCATGAGTAGCGGGATGGATCAAAGGTGATGGCGATGAAGGTGGTGCTTGAGAGTAGACATTGGATGAGTTTTGAGTGTTGAATTCAAGAATGGAGGGGATGTTGTGAAGTTGGTTAATTATTTGATCCCTAAGTGGGTTATGAGAAGGTGGCGAAGGAGATTGAAAGTTGACTCTTGGAGGAGGTGAAGGTGAAGCATTTTGAGAAGGAGGTGGAGATTTTATTGTAGGTGTTGTGTGTCTCCAAACTTGTCTAACCAAAATTCTAGGTTTCCTAGAGAAGTTTGGAGGAGGGTTTGAGTAAGACATGGATGAACAAGATAAAGAGGATAATAAAGGTGGAGAGGATGATGATGAATCAAAGAGATGGTGTAGTTTAAATAATTAAGGAGATATAAAAGAATGAAAAATCATGACATTGATAGAAAAAGATGCAAGAGATGGTTTGGCTAAACAGAGAAATGTCAACTTGAGGTTATAGGTAGGAGGGTCAAAGATACAGAAAAATGTAAGACTCGAAAAGTTCGATTCCCCCTGATGGCGGTCCCATAAAGGTTGGGCGGTCCCATATATATTTGGGGGCCGCCACCTCTTTTTGGGGGCCATTTTCTAGGAGAAACAAATTTTCCTAGTTTTCCTATCTCTGTTTATCTAGTGCAGAAAGGAGTGGATTGAGACAAAAGAGTGCAACATCTTCTAAAATCAAGGCTCAACTAACTCTAACTTTACACGAAAATTTCTTAAGGCAATTTAGAAGTGCAATAAGCAAGTAAATAAGCAAATAATGACTAAATATGCATGGCATTATCATATAGTCTAGTAGTTCAAGTATCAAGTAAATAAAGTAGTGGATGATAAAATTGAAAAGATCACCCAAGGCACATGTGTTTGCCTTCCTACCATTCTAAATGTTAACAATAATAAATAGACCAAGAATCCAAGTATAATGTACTTAGTCAAATAGATAAGAGTAGTAATAATAATTGTTAGCCTCACTTTTTAGTGAAGCTGCATCTTACACGTGAATTAGACTAGTTATCGACTAACTGCTATACGCATGGACTAATAATGTATAAGTGGGATAGTTAGATTTGTAATAGGCTATAAATACCCCCCATGACTCTCCATGGGGGGTGTGGATGTTTATTTTCTTATTTTTACTTTCTCTCTCTAATAAACACATAGTTTATCTCACCCTTTCTTTACTTTCTCTCACTAGAAACACATTGGTTCATCTCATGTTCTTTGATCAATCCCGACCCCCCAAAAAGGTGGTTTTGTATCACATAACAAGTGGTATCACGAGCTAACCGGGGATGTTTTGTATTCGTGTGTGTTGTTTTCGTGATATAAAGCTTATCACAGCTTATTTGTTAGCTATTTTCATAGCTTATTTGTCTCAAAAAAGTCATGGTTTGATTTTTTTGCAAAAAGTTTCTAACTTTTTTATTGCTGCGTGTTTTAAGCTTGTTTTACAGCTTATTAGAGCTTATTTTTGTCGACTTACTCTTTGGAAAAAAGCCACGAAATTGGTCTTGGTGTTGTTATGTGATTCTGGTGTTATAAGAGTCTCTTTTATTGCCTTTTGATGAGTTTTTTTAGGTCTCATTGTTTTCCACAAGCTTATCATCATATATGGTATGTGCTTATTTTTACTTATTTTCGTCCTTGTTTGGGTGTAACTCTGGCTTATTTCATCCTTGTTTGGATGGTTAGTCTGCTTATTTTTGGTCATGGTATGAAAGGAATCTCATATCTAAAATTTTAGCTGGTCCTCAAAGAAACAAGACTGTACGGCGCTGTCAACCGCGGAAGCAAAATATGTGTCTCTATCTGCTTGTTGTGCCCAAGTCATTTGGATGCGGACACA
>BQNB010007282.1:0-72689 GCA_026074375.1 Tanacetum coccineum | reverse complement strand
CGCTACCATTTCATAAAGGAACACGTGGAAAAGGGTACGATTGAACTGTATTTTGTCAAGACGGATTACCAACTGGCCGACCTCTTCACCAAAGCGCTTCCAGTTGATCGATTCAACTATTTGGTTCGTCGCCTTGGTATGCATAACTTGTCTCCTCAGGAACTTGAACGTCTTGCCAAATCTCGGTAATTCTTTGTATATATTTTATCAGAAAAACAAAATATAAAATTATAAAACCTATAAAATCAAAATATAAAATAAAAAAATTTCAAAAATACCAAAAATAATCTTCTTCGATATGTCTCTCGACAATCGATAACATTTACGTTCCTAGAAATGTTGATTAATATTGACACGGGCATATAAATGAAGTTCGAGCGAGAGTTTCAAAATGCTTTCAAAACATGTATTTTCAAACTTTTTTTCTCTACGACTTCTAAGTAAATGTCAGCTTAGGACTCGGTCTCTAAAGAAAGGAAAATGTTCATTTGTGTACATTTATCCTAACCAACGGGAAGTTCACATATTCTCGGTCTTGAGCAATGTCATGCAAACATTCAAAGTTTATGAATGCTCAAGAGAAGCACCAAGAAAATGCGTAATTTCTTTTAAATAAAACTACGTCAGGTTTAACATTTATAAAACCTTAACTACCTTAACTATTCCTACACACTAAAGAGCAGTGTACCCTATCATGTATAGTGTAGTGATTGGTAAGTACGGGTGTCGACCCAAAGAACGGTTTGTGTCTCTAATCATCTAATTGATTTTATTATTCTACCTAAGAAAGCGGGAAAGAAAACATGTTTGAGTATTTGAGATTATTGTCTAGTTGTTTTGAAGGTAAGCCTAGCTTGTCGAAAAGGGATTTGGAATAGTGGTGAACAACTAATGCAATTTTTGAGGGGGAGTATAGTGATTAATATGGGATCAATAGGTATTACATAACGGTTTACGATCTTCAATCTATAATGTCGTTCCTAAAGCCTCGCATGTGGCAAAACTCTTTCATAATATGGTGCATATGTGTAGGGGGAGCTTTTTGGTAACTCTGGAAACTCTCAATGTGTCTCAAATGATTTCTCAGACACGTTGATTGATTTTTCATCAAATGGTTTTATGGATCTTCATGGCAATATCTCAAAGACCGACCAACTGTTATTTCTCAGGGAGTTATTAGGCGCGTTAAGGTTATGTATATACGTTCCATGATCCAGCCAAAAAACCGGTGGGAACTCTACCAGGGATCACTGCTTTTGATAGAGTAGAAGTCCTAGGTTTGATTGAAAGGAGTACAGTAGAATAGGGGATAGTGCATGACTAAAGATGGAGATAGTGGGGAATTAAACCCAACCAATGGTAATAGTAATGGAAGTCTCAGGTAAGCACTGAAGGGGTTGAAGAAGGGAAAAAGATTGTCATGGTCAAAGGTGGTGAAATAGAAGAAAGAAGCCATCCATACAACCTTTGGCTGAAACCGGGTCATGCATACTCTATTGGTAATCACAAAGATGATTTGATATTAAAGACCAAGTCATCAGGGGACCCAGTGATGCAATGCACAACCCTCCCTAGCCACTCAGAATCTCTCAAAAGATTTCTGTTTCATTTCTCACGGAGATCAACACGTTTCTATCAGCTTTCTCATTCCGAGATCGTTGATATTGAAAAGGTGGCATCCGCTCCAGCCTCCGATTACCAAATAACAAATGTGCACTTATAGAGTCTAGAGCCAACGAGATCCATCCATAAAAATTCACTAGGACACAAATTACATTTTACCAAAATGTAGTACGTAATTAATACAACATGTTGTATCATTAAGTCCTACCATTATCCTTGTGATATTTGCCAGAACATTTAGAGTGATACTCTTTAGTATTCACAGTGATGATGGAAATCCTTCTTGAGCTCCAACATCTATCAAGTCTTGGTAGTAGTGACTTGCGATGATTCTATATGAATCAACTTGTGTCAACTGGATAGAACGATGGGTGCGATTCTATATGATTCAAACTTGTTCCAAGTTAAAAATGAATTGACGACTCAAATCAGAAAGATAGTAACTATCTGATTCACTCTTACTGTGTTGTCTGCTTTGAGACGCTTCGGTAACGAGAACGGCTAGTGCAGCTGCGAAACCCTGTCAAGGAGATTCTTTTGAATTCTACCTGATCACAGGCAGTATTTACACTGATTAACGGGGAACCGTGGTTATTGCAACCATATTCGACGAAGTGACAAAGACACTTTCGTTCCATTATGTTTATCTTCTACACCTTATTTTTGCGGTTTTCCTGAACTGTAGCAGCTTCTAGCCATGACATAGTCCAAGTTTCAAGACCTATGATCAATCTCCAAAGATTAATTCTTGATGAAAGTCAATCTGATCAAAGTCTTCCGCAATCTATGGTATGAACCAAGCACTTCCTCATAAGAACTTTTTGTGGCCTACAAGTAATCATTTTTATAAAGAAAATGTGAGCGTGAGATTGTCAGCTTAGCTTTCAAGATCTTGAGCATGAGGGTGGGGTGGAGGGGACACAAATCGCAGGCGGCAATAAGTTTCAGGATAAAGACTTTAGTGATTCAGTTAGTCAAGACAATTCAAGGCCAAAGGACCTGATATACAGTATTTGTCAAGTATATCATTGTTTAAAGATCATGATCCAAGATCACAACGAATTGCAAACGGATCTTCAAAAGGATATTCCCAAGAATACAAGGTCAAGTCTCAGATGTCACAAGAAGGATCCACAATTGATATGAACCACCCTTTAGGGGGCAGATTGGTGCCTGTGGATATTTAGTAAAGTGATGGTCATTAAACAATCCCGAGCCTTGTATAGGAAAACGTAGTTTTCGGGAGTTTAGTTAAGCTAGTTGGGCCTAGTTGTCGGGCTCAAGCCCATTTGTTCTATGAACCGGCCCAACACAAAGCCTACAAGAATAGTCCATCCTTGTAGCTATTTAAAGCCCTCTCCAAGTGTGGAGAGGGTGTTGCTTCTCATTTTTCTTTTGTGAAACAAGTAACCATTTTTCTTTGTTTTTTTACTTTCTCTCTCTAAAATCTCTTTTTCTTATTTTTGTGTTTTGGTGATGAAATGATATCCTAACAGTAAGTGCTATTGCACCTCCCTTTCCGTCTTACTCCTTAGGGCCGCATGCCTGAAATCCCTTGTAGAAACACCCATTGTTCCCACCATTCCCATTGTTGTTGTTGTTATTTCCATTGTTGTTATTTTTATTTTTGTTGTTCACGTTGTTTGTCACTTGAGTGACGATCTGAGGAATGATATTTTGCAATTGCTGCGCAATGATGGCAGCGATGCCGGGTTGCCCATTTTTGTTGTCGTTAGTCCGGGTTCGAACCATTATGATTAAGATTCATATTATAACGTCATTAGATGAGAGGGGATCGTTTCTAATACCGACATTTCTATCAATATACAATCTAAACTATATATATATTATATATTGTATATTTTTAATATTATTTTTTTACTATAATATATATATATTATATATTTATATATTATATACACACAAACACATAATACATAAATAAATCAACCAACAACATGTTTGACTTCAAAATCCAATAATCATATCTTGCAAGTACTTGTGTTGTGGAGATGTATTATCATGTTGGGCATATACGTATAGTTGCCCCATTTCACAAGTGTTACTCCCCCTTATGACCACATTTTCAACGTCAACAAATCACATAAACACTTAATTTACATTCAACAAATCCAATATGAATGACTCAAAAATCACTTATATAATATTATTAAAATAATCCAACAAAAATCAATATCTAAAGTAATCATTTCTAATAATAATTCAAAACATAGTCAAAAAATCTCAAAACCCTATAATCTTAAAAAACCACATAAAGAGGCGGACAATCAAGCATTGATTCGGAATTCCACTTTAACCCCCGTATCTTCCATCTCAAGTCCCTAGGTTCCACTCCTGCCCGTGACTCCAGATCTGTGTCACTGTCGGTTATGTCATAAAATTAACATCGCACAAATTGATTTTAACTTAGAAATTTTCTTCTTCCTCCTGGGTTGCTTTTTGTATTTTTGAGTATCTTTCCCAGAATTTGGTAATTGTACATTCTTTAGCAGTCATGTTGTTTCAATCTTTAATACTTATTCTCCCTTAACTAATTTTTATGGTAACCTTCTTCAACTATGGCATGGGGACTTGTCATTCGGTATATGATCTTGCGGTACCCAACCTTACCAACCCGTGTTCCTGGTTTATAGTAGTTTACACTACATCTTTGGCCAATGATCCCTTGCGAGAACTTCTTATGATGGTGCAGGAGGCCATACATAATTGTATCAAGAGATAAAGGCACGCTAAATCAGATAAAGGCAATCACAAATCAGTCTATTTTTTTTTAACCAAAAAATATGGAAATAATTAAAATCATGTATTAAGGGGTAAACACATACTCGTTATTCTCTAAACGCTTAAGCTCTAACATACTGCATCTACGGTGAAGGACTCCTGGTTATAGTCTAGGCTCAACACTATTCTCTATAAACCAAAGGACTCTGTACCAATCTGTTCACTACCTCGACTAGGCGGAAACACGAGGCGTAACATCATGGATATCATCACAACACACTTGTTGTCAACATTTGAGTGACTATATGAAATAAGATATACAAATGAGACAAACATATGTGTCATGACAATATCTAACACAAGATAAAGAGTGAGTCTTGCATTACGATAGCAAAGTATTACCACAAAGTAACATTACTCTAAAATCTAAACTATCAAATAACAACATGTATCAAATAATTCAAATGGACATAAATAAATTCTCTAGGAGAATGACTTCCGCATGCAAGCCTACGGTCTCACTAGCCACCCTTCCTAACTTTAACATCCTCAAGATGGTTACCTGAAAATGATGCTTAAAACGTCAACACAAAGGTTGGTGAGAGTCATAGGTTTAAGACACGGAAATCAAAGCTTATAAACAATTATTGTGATTAATGCAAACATGGCAGGACAATTACTTCACTATCATACTAGCTAGCATGCAAATGTAACCAAAACGAGCATGGGGGGGGAAACGGAAAATGTCCCTCCTGAACCAACAAATATCAACAATTGGGAAGGAACGTTACCCCCGATCCATTAAAACCATCACTTCACATGGGTAGGAACGTTACCCTCGATCCTGATATCACAACAAATGGGTAGGAACGTTACCACTGATCCAAATACACATTGAATTTTAGCACGTACTTAAAATAGCCCAAGTTAAAGTCTATACACTTTCAAAATAAAGACACATAATCACAGTAATGAGAACATTTCAAATTCATTTGCATCATTTCCATCCCAATTTAAAAGCGATGTGAAAAGAGGGACTATGAAACTCACCTGAATACTCAAACGCAGCTTCTAAATCTCAACACGCAACTATACAAATAAATAAACACGGTTACACGTGACCAAAGCTAAAGCTTAGTCCTTGATTACACCACATTTGAGGGATGTCTATAGGGTTTTGCATATCATCATGGGTCACCCCGACACCATGCTTGTAACATCCGAGAATTTTTGAAATTTTGAATGACGATTTTACCCTTTGACTTTTAGGGTCTGACTTGACTTTTTGACTTTTGGTCTTTTATTGTCACATAAAAGCGATTATCGTGTAACCGGTAATTTTTCAGAACATATTTAAAAGAGATATATGTTATTCCTAACTTGATTTATCAAAAACGAGCAGCTAAATCACGTTTTCATTATTCGGACTCTAAAGCAATTTGATTTAAAACGACATTCCTAACAACTTTTTAGTTTTGACCGAGACCCGCAAACAGTCAGAAGGTGACTGAAATGCCCTCGCAAGATTTTAGAAACACAAAAATAATTAAATTATATTTAATTATCACGTCTTATTAAATAAAAATATTTAATAAAATACTTAGCATTTTAATTAAAAGCGTTTGTTGAAAACACGAATGTTTGATTTAAAATTCATTTTTTATTTTCGGACAAGGCGTAACCGGGTTACCAAATAAATAACAGATATTTTTATAAATGTTATAAAAATATTTATGAAATATTATCAAGTAAATACTCATTTTTATCGGAAAAATGATTTGAAAAACAATGACGCAAGTTTCGTGACTCGAATCATCCGTTAAGTCGCTCAAACGAGTCCCGAACCATGATTTTACAAATAATACCTAAAAATTTACACTTTTGGTCAGTGAATTACTTATATAATTAACCCTATACATTCTAACACTTGTCAAATTTTTAAAACTTTTATTTATAAATATAAAAAGTTATTCATTTTTTAGGATATAACACACATACACATGCTGTCTTTTCTTTCCCCGTTTCAAGCAGCCACCACTGAACCACCTCAGGCCACGCCGTCGGCGTCGCCGGAAAGTTTTCGGTGAGTTTATTAGGCCAAGTCCCAATCGTCTCCTATCTTCGAATCTATACGATCAACTATACCACTCTTTGCCTACGCGCTGCTCCTCCACCACACTACTAACACCACCGTAACCCTCACCACGACGCCCGCCATTTAACACTCTCCACCATCCCCAAATCGTCACACCCTCCATAGAAAACACCAAAAGGGGTGCGTGGGGTATTAAACATAAAAAGTGGTGCATTTGATTTTCATGCCAAAGAGGGTGTGTTTTGGTTGGCTGCCACCACCACAAGGGTGCGGTTGGCAGTCAACACCACCACAAGAGGTGCGTTCGAGTTGGGTTATAACCCGAAAGGGTGCGTTTGGCTTGTATTAGGGTGCGTTTGGTATAGTGACAATAGCTAGGGGTGTTTGTTTTTGGTTTTCACCAGAAAAGTGCGTTTGGAATCGGGTCAGCAGCAAGGGGCTGCGTTTGGTTTGATAATGGCAGTAGGGGGAGGTGTTTGGTTTGGCTGTCACGCACACCGAAGGGTGCGTTTTGGCTGTTACAGTAGACTAGGGGTGTTTGGTTATGTAGAAAACCAAACAGGGTGGTTGGGCTTGCGGTCTCAAACCCATCGCGGTGCGATTTCGCGGTGGGGTTTTGCACCACACATACGGCGATTTCGCGATTGGGTTTATCAGCAGCTAAGGCTGCGTATGTTTGTTTCTCACAACAATATGGCGTGCGTTGGTTTGATTGTTACACCAAAAGGGTGCGTTTTTTTGTTTTGATATAAATCAATAAGGGTGCGTTTGGTTGTGGGTTTAACAGCCGAAGAGGGCTGTTTGGTTTATGACAGCCACAAGGGGGTGTTTGTTTCGGGTTATTAACACCAAATAGGGTGCGTTTGGCATAAGAAAACAACATAAGGGGATGTTTGGTTGGGCAGACTAGCATTATGGGTGTGTTTGGGTTTAGAGAAGACAACAAAGGGGACCATTTGGTTGGTTTAGCAGAAAAACCGTAGGGTGCGTTTGGATGTGCAGAAAACCGTGAGACGGTGTTTGGGTGAGCAGGAAAACCTTTAGGGTGTGTTTGGGTTAATATTAATCGACAAATAAATATATATCATAAGATTTTATAAATATAAAAAACCGATTTATTGAGTGGTTTTAAAAAAAAAAAAATGGTTTAAATACATGTATTTGTTTATTTTTTTGTTATAGTGTTGTTATATTTATATACTATATATATATATATATATATATATATATATATATATATATATATATTTAATACTATATAATGTATGTAGGTATGTTTATGTATGTATGAGTAGATATATATTGTATGTATATATATAGTATTTATATATATATTATATTTATATTATATTATATATATATATATATATATATATATATATAAAACGCGTGAGAAATTGCAACATGGATTGAATTTTATAAAAATTGGAAAACGTAGTTTAAACCAAAAAGATTATGCCGAAAAATCTATAAACTACTATACTGAATAGATTTCATTATAACTGCTATTATTTTAGAAATCGATAAAGGGACTAAGTTATATTTTAAAGATATATTAAATTCTAACTACACAACAACCGAACAACGAACGAAAACTATACTTTTACAAATGAGACAACAATCTTAGCTACGATCCGTCAATAAGGCGAAAGATTAATTTATATTATATTATTTTATAAATTCCCGACTAGAAGGAAAAATCATAATTTTTGTAAAAGCTTTCCAAACATCGTTTGTTTATTCATAACTTTAAGACGCGACGTTTACTTTTATGCAGATACTTTTATTGATTAAATTGAGTGATTTACGAACGTGACGAAATGTCCTATTCAAAATCTTTTTTCTACGTTTCTTTTTGAATACTTACATAGTATTAATATACCTCGATTACTTATTTTGATTGGTTTTCTTTGTTATATAATTTCACAGTATGACACTATGTTATTGACATATTTTTAATATGTCTATATCATCGGGATATAATTTCATGCAGTTGCGTTACATTTGATTTATTTTTATTTAACACAACCTCCCAACATACAACTTGGAAACCTAAATCCTTTATCAACATGTCGCGTTGATGCAACCATATATCGGGAAACCCAAATTTATTACTCTAGGCTAGTGGGACTTAGCCGTTAAGATTAGTTGCAACGTCTTGATCGAGCCGCTTCGTCTTCCGTTTGTGTTGCGCATATTAGATGCCCATCTGTCAATCGTTCTACATCATCAAGGTGAGTTTATAGCCCCACGTTTTACATGTTTTACATATATTTTTGGGGTGAGAACATGCTTGTTTGCAAATTCATTTACATGGTTGATTACAAATTGGTTTACATACTCATTTACATATCCCGCTATGGGATACATAATTTGACTTCATTATTGGTCACAAATACGTTCTTTACTTTTGAAATGATTACAGATTAGCTTAAGCGGATTGAACTAATAACAATACAGTACTGCCCGGGTGTTCTTGGAGGGGACACCGGAAACGGGAGTACATATTCTTTAAATAAAGGCCCGGGTGTTCTTGGACGAGGACACCTGTGATGAGGTATATATAAGTCTACGCATAGCTTCATGACTGTAAATAACCTTGGGGGTCGAGCGAGCGAATGTTTAAGAATTAGATCTATGCGGGTGTTGTATTTCGTTCGTGGTTGATTAGCTATCACTGGGGCAAATATGATACGAGTATAGGCAATGTTCGTCTACACGAATGCTATAAATTGATCTATTCGGGATTGACATTCCCCGTTCGAGTGATTAGTATCACTGGGCAATTTTAGAACGTTATAAAATGTCGGAGAATACGTTGGTTTAGGCATAAGGGCCCAAATTATTATTATGAAACTCTTACTGTTAATATTAGTGGCATCGTGGTTTCATGAACTTAGAGTAATTGTAAGCATTGTTTTATAAATCACCCTGGATATTTACTGTGCCCTTGAAATAAAGTGGCCAATACATACTTGAAACATTTTTGGTGCACATTAAATTGTCATGCATTCTTTATAAATCTTTGGGGATAGATTGGTATTTTTGTGACATTAAATTTGTAATGAATTCTTTATAAAACTTTTGGGATAAGATTGAGTAACTTTTGGGGACATTAAATTGGGTCTTGCCATTCTTTATAAATCTATAAGTTAAGATTTGGTAATTTTTGGTAACATTAAATTGATCTGCATTCTTTACTAAAATCTTTGGGATAAATATTGGTACTTTTGGTGATCATAAATGTGTCGTGCATTCTTTTTAAATATTTAGCGATTGTTACTGGTACTGTGTGACACAGTGGACAAATTACATTCTTTTGAACTTACATTTCATATTTAAAAACTAAACTTTGAACTACCAACTTATGTTAACCGTTTTAAGCATGTTTTTTTATCAGTGTGATATAAGTACTTGGCTTACTTGAAGTGCTTTGAGTCTATACAATTCAAGTTTTGTCATGGGTGATGCAATTATGGGACAGTATGTTTATTAAAGTTCAAGGAAATCAACGTGATTATTTTCAAATGACAATTTAGAGGTGTTCTCTTGTATCTGCGCTGTGTATTATAAAGTAACTCCCTCCGGACATACTTCGCTGCGACACGCATTTTGGGGGTGTTACAATGCCGTCCTTATCAATCTCATTAACACTTTTCATAGCTACTTATAAATTAAACAAGAATGCAGAATTTTGTGTCTCGGTACTTACTCAAATCCCTTACTTATGACCTTCATAATTTATACCAAAACTTCACCATGTTCATTTATGAGTATATTACTACATTGTGATTCTCCCAAGATTACTTAATTGTGTAAACTACTCAAATAAAAATAAAACTTCAAAAACTTGTCATAATTCGGACTGATTACACACCAGAATATATCACTCTAACTTCATTACTTAGACATGCTTTTTAGAGGTAATTTTTCACAGGATTATCAAATTGGCATATCGGAAATTAACTAAATTTAGAATGGCGTTAAGCTTTATTCCATTTTTAAGTATAGGTTTTTACCCTCCCAAGCATGACCTAATTCTGGACCCTTGTTTTTACTGTTTTAATAAATTTTAGTAAAAAACTATTATTTGAAATGACTTCCCGACCTTTAAAAACCTTGAGGCCGGATTTTTTGGAAAGTATTGTCTTTTTGGCTAATTCATAGACTCAATAACATATCATACACCAAGTTATATATCTAGAAATCAGTCGTTTGAACAAGACCCTAAAATTCTGCTAACCCTGAAATCAAGTTTTAACGCAAATCTAACCTAACCAATTGCATGAACATGACCCTAATCAAGCCTTAATTACTCTAGCATCATTAAACATCAATAATATTCTGTATTTTATGAAATCCTAGATCCATCATTGGTTTGTTACATGATTTAAAAGAAGAATAACAAGAAGGAAGATTAATGATCATACCTAAACCTGCTAAATTCTTTCACAATTCACACCTATTCTTGATTCAAGATAATGTTTTGTTTCTTAGGGTTTTGGGAAATCAATTCGTACGAACAACTAAGGAAGAGGAAAAATGGGCCAGTTTGGGTTTTTTGATTTTAAAATCTATATTTAATCAAAGTACACCCAATCATAAATTTCATTTAGTAAAAAAAATACTTTTTTTTCTCTTTCTTTTAAACCAAAACCGGACCCCTTATATTATTTATTTATTATATATTATTTAGTTATTTATTAATTACATTATTATCTACATTACCTTAAGTTTTTATAAAATCTTAAGCTAATTTGAGTAAACCTTTTTACACAAACGCCCCCTACTAGACTTTTTAAAATTAACTTTTTATTTCACATTTCACTTTCTATTTATGAACAATTACTGCATACTTTTTATTTCACTCACATTGCTTCCTTCAATAACTTACACTTCTGTATAAAAAGATTAACTCTTAAAAACCAAGAATTAACGTTAGCAATGCATGAACACGTCTTTCATTTGCATTATCACAACATGTAACAAATAAGAATACTTAACACCAAACTCATATGCACACAGATAAGATAATTAATTTACCTCTAAAATGGAACATCTTGCACATACGTAAATACATTCAACCTACAAATGGGAAACAATATCACGCTAAGAACATTACAAAATGGACACTTAGCCATTTCTAAAGGTATAAACTAACTTGCTCAAATCACGGTTGTCAAAATGGGACATTACGTGTCTCAAAGTTGGACACATAAAACACAAAATCTGGAAATCTATTTTAGGAATAAATTTAAACTTATTAAATAAGTTTGTACAGAATATTTTGTGTCATTAAAAGATATGCAAATCTTTTTTGTTAATAAAAGATTTACTTAAGTTGGGACGTTTTTTATCTGAGAAAAACAAGGACATCGTTTTCTCTATAATAGAGGCATAGTTCATTTCGTTTTAGACAAACTAATTATGCCAATTCCTTGAAACCAAGTTCAGCAATCTTTCATATCAAAAAATGTATGAACTGCTTTCGTGATTTTTTTATGCAAAGTTTGTCAGGTCGGCGTACAACAACTTTGGAAGTTTGTACCTGGGAAACAGATGCGAGAATCTGTTTTTAAGGGAACCGTGTTAAACACGAGCCTCGTTCCACGACCTTTTACTCCTTTTATTTACATATCGTTATATCGTGTCTGTCTTCTGCTTCTACCCCTTTCTGTTGTTATTTAATTTTCTGTCATTTATTTTCTATTAATTTATTTATTGAATTATAATTCGATTTATATTAATAAAGTGTACATGTTTCCCAACACACCTCGGATCAAGGTTCAAGTTTGATTTATGTTATGTTGTTAATGTGAATCTGACTTACATAATTACGACGCTGACACCTTTTATATTCCCTTATAGTTTCTTAGTGACATAACACAACTGTTTGGTCCCATTAAGAGATCTATGGATAGTGACTATGCTCGGGTTACTAAAAGATTTCCATCTTGGTGACTCGTTGTTCCGCTATTAACTAATTTGATTAAATTAGTGACTGTCAGTATTGACATTTCATGACACTTAACCACAATGTTAATTAGTAACTATGCTCACCTACAATTGACTAGATATTCTTGTCAATAATTAGGATATAATGTAATGATAATTTGATATAGCTTTCTTTTGGTTGTTACCTTTCATAATAATGTGTTTAGTTGGAGTCAGTTAAGAAATTAGGTGCTACCGTGTTCTTGAGGGGGATTCATAAGATGAAGCACATTTGTATGCCAAAATAAGAGGTTTAAATGAGAATCGAACCTTTGTTCCTCATTTTGATACCTGATGTAATCACTGGTCAGGGAACTGTAGGAATGGAAATCGTGCACCAAATGCAAAGCCCAATCCATGCCATATTTGTACCAGTGGGAGGTGGTGGCTTGATCGCTAGTATTGTTTCCTATGTGAAGAGGGTTTCACCCGGGGTGAGTGTTTGTTTTTTCTTTTCTTTTTGCAATTTATATTATCCTATTCCTACTGAAACATGAAAAGTTATATGTATGACCAAAAAAACCTCATCTAATGCTTATATTAAATTGTGCATACATAGGTTCGGATCATTGGAGTAAAGCCTGCAGATGCAAATGCAATGGATTTGTCCTTGCATCATGGCCAACGAGTTACGCTTGACTATGTGGATGGCTTTGCAGATGGTGTTGCTGTAAAGGAGGTTGGTCGAAACATTTCGCCTATGTAGAGAGTTGATCGATGGAGTGGTTCTTGTCAGCCGTGATGCTATCTGAGCATCCATAAAGGTTAGTTTATTTCCTCGTTCATGCGTGGATATTGTCTGTTCCTATAGTTTCTCATTTAGTTATGTTGAGCATCTCCAATGGTAAATACCATCAATAGCTTTTTGCATTTACTTTTTGTAGTTGATGCATTTAATGAATGAGTTTTTAATTATATATTTGTTCACTTAATGCAATAGCTTTTCATTTTTGTTGTCAAACGCTTGTAACTGCACAAGTCTTTGCTAAAAAGTGGTTAACCAAGTCATTGCTCCAATGCTAAAAAGCATACTAAAAGCTTTTCTAAATAGTAAAAAGCCTTTTAAAAACCACCCCATTGGAGATGCTTAGTGTGGAATGTGATTTCTTAATCATTATTACCTGTATGAGACTGATACACTAGTGAACTGTGCGAGAATAATAAATAATCATTGAGAAGAACAATGACTTTTTCTATTAGATACAAAGGTTAAACGTATCATTGAGACTATGTAAGATAGTATTCATGAGATAGTTGTGTTGCTTGTTGTAAAAATTTGCTATTAAAGGAAAATGACACGCGTTATATTATGTTGAAGCACGAACAGTAACATTAGCTTGGCTATGCTGATATATTTGATCTCATCGCAAGACACGTTGTCAAGTTTGCCACGTTTACTTGTACTGTCAATACAAAAAATAGGTAGAAATAGGTGTCGAACTTTCCCCAGCGACATTTGTCGCTGGGGAATGTGCAACTAAACGTCATAAATAGATCCTAGTCGGCACCTATTCTCGTAGAATATTTGGTCAATAGTTTTTGTAACTTTTCCGGCGACATGTCGCCGGGATTAGCTCGTTAAAATTTGACCAATATTTTCTACGTAAAAAGGGGCGGAAATTTTCCGCTTTATTTTCCCCGACGACATGTTGTCCGCTAGGGAATTCGTCTTTGATTATTTATAAATGTATTTAGTGTTAAGTACGTTGGCTGTGAATGTTGACAAATGTTTCCCCAGAGACATGTGATGGGGTAAGTTATATTAAAAATTATTAAAGTTTTATTTATATATCACAAATATATTAAAATAAAAAAAAAGACACTTTCCCCGACGACATGTCGGCGGGGATTGTTTTATTAAAAAAATTATAAATTGATTCTCTTTATCACAAATATTCAAAACTATATTTTTACCCTAAAAGTTTTATTAATTTTATCATATAACTATATTTATTAAAAAACTAGGTTTTAATAATTATATATTTTTAAAAAATATAGATTATGTTAAATAATTTTTTATAAAATTATTTCGTCGGGAGGAAAACGTCTTGACTTTTGCTTGATTTTAATTAAACTACGTTTTTAGAATTTGTTTCTTCGTATTCCGTATATTGTAACAAAAAATATATATACGTTTTTAAGGTGATATCGTTATACATAAACACATTCATATCATAAAAGTTTAAACAAAGTCTCCATATACAATAAAAAAAAACATACTAATTACATTGCAAATGACAAACTACTCGAAATCATACGAATTACATTGCACATGACTAAAATACTCCAAATCAGTTTTCCATTTCATTGGAACTTCATGAAATAGTGTAGCCCGAATTAACTGTGTGTTGTTCCGGATGCATATGCATTTCCATTGTTGCCTTGAGTACACTTATCTTTCCACGCAAGTGCTTGCAGTTTGAGCACTCTCTATTTCTTGAAGATCCTAGAGAATAGTTTGTAGGTGTTGAAGATCCTAGAGAATAGTTTGTAGGTGTTGAAGGTCCAGAATAATAGGTTGGTGGTGTTGAATGTCCTGCAGAGTAACTTGGAGTCGATGGAGCTCCAGGAGAACTCATCAATTCACGAAGTCGGGTCTCTTTCCATAAAAAAAATCCACATCCAAAATGTTTCAGAGGCTGTTAAATAGTAAATAAATCAATTCTTTTAACAACTAACCAGAATATTTATATATTACACAAATAAAAAACATGTGATTGTTCACCTTTGATTATTTTGGAATACATCAGTATAGTTTACCGTAACTCTAGGTTTATACGATTGTAGGTGAAAGAAAATAAATCTTCCTTCTGCACACCTACACGAAAAAGCCCTTTTGTTGCTCCATGTTCACTTATTTTTGGGGTTGTCGATGTTAAGAGTGTGTGATATGTTTGTGGTTGTGTTGATTAGTATCGGCTTTTTGGTAGAAAAGTTTATTTGGCGGGGGCGAGTATTTGGTGGGTGTATTTGGCGGGAGTTTTAGGCGCAGTATTTGGCGAGAGTATTGGGCCGGGAGTATTTGGCTTCTGGGAGCTAATTGGCAGGGAAATCTAAGTGTTTTAACATACATATTGTCGCGTCCGTTTGAACGTTAATGTATAACCATAAACATATCGGACTCATTCGTTTGAACGGTCTAATGCTGATAATCCAGAACATACCTAGACTCGTACGATTTTGAACGTCTTATGTACAACCATATAACATATCGACTCGTCGTTTATGAACGTCTAATGTTACAACAATAACATATCGATCTTCATCGTTTTAAACGTCTTACTGTATCAACCATACCATATCGACTCGTCCATTGAACGTACTAATGTTATAAACCTAAATCTCGACTCGTTCCGTTTGAACGTCTAATGTTATAACCCTAACATCCGACTCGTCCGTTTTGAACGTCTAATGTATACCCATACCATATCGATTCATAGTTGAACTCTAATGTAGATACCCTAACATCTCGACTGTCCGTTGAACGTCTAATGTATAACCATATCATATCTACTGTACGGTTGAACGTCTAATGTACATACCATAACATATCGATCCGTCATAAACGTCTATGTATAAACCATAACTATCGACTCGTCCGTTGAACGTCTAATGTATAACCATAACATCTCGACTCATCCGTTGAACGTCTAATGTATAACCATACCATATCGACTCATACGTTGAACCTCTAATGTATAACCCTAACATCTCGACTCATCCTGTTTGTAAACGTTAATGTAATACCATAACATCTCAACTGTCCGTTGAATCGTTCTAACTGTACAACCATAACATATCGACTCGTCCGTTTGAACGTCTATTGTTAAACCCATACATATCGCTCATACGTTTTTGATTTGACGTTCTATGTACAACCCTACATATCGACTCGTCTGTTAAACGTATAATATATACAATACAATTAGACTCGTCCGTTTTGAACGACTAATGTACATTAATAACATATCGACTGTCCGTTTTTTTGAACGTCTAATGTATAACCATACCATATCGTCTTCAGTTCGGTGACACGGTTAATGTACAACCATAATATATTCACTCGTACGTTGAACGTCTAATGTATAACCATACCATATCGGCACTCGTTCATGAATGTCTAATGTATAAACCATTACCATATCTGTAACACCCCTAAAATTGGGTCACTGCGGAATCAGGGTATGGGGAGTGTTACCTTCTCAGATCAATAACACATGATAATATAGATACGGACAAAAAGTCATTAAAAACTGATACATTGGATTTAATATAGTATGTGTTACAAAAGCCCGTAGCTTTACTTGTAATTATTAAAATGTTTCATGCCATAACAGTTATATAAAATGTAATGCGGCTAAATGTTTAATGCATGACTTCAAATATACTATACCACCAATGTATCCTTTGCACCTCATGACTTAATGACCTCCTGAAAAAAAATTGATTAAATACGTCAACATAAAGTTGGTGAATTTCATAGGTTTATGTAAAGGGATAGGCATGACGCTAGACCTTTCCAAAGTGATAATGCAACAGATGCAGACAATCACAAAATGCAATTACGTTTGCCTAAGTCTTCGACACGGAGCTCGACATAATTGATATACAATATTAAATATTGTCATACATTGCCGTGATTGATGTTTAACCCGATCTCAAGTTTCGACATGTTATCGTTCGTTTCCAGTGATAGTAGTCACCAGAACGGTGTGGTCAATCCCCATATAGATCTATCTATATCATTCGCGCTCACATTCCCAGTAATTGACAGTTCCAATGTTTCATGTGCATAGTGGGTTTATCGCTACTTAGGCAATACGTAATCATGAGAAATTATACACTTGCGTCGATTGTTAAAACTTGAATATGTTTTCTCACCCCAAAAACTTGTAATTTAATAATTGTAAAAACTCGGGGCTATGAACTCACCTTGAGTGAGTAAACTGATAACAAAATATCCCAAGTAAAAACACGTCACGCTAACGCCCGAATGCAACCTAGTTAATATAGGTCGAATCAATATTCAAGTACGTTGTCTAACAACAACCGTATATTAATCCTATATAGTTATCATCGTACTATCGTTCGGGCTATCATAATTTAAGAGGTCATGACATGACGTACGAGGAGTTAGGACACTTTAAATCGTAAATCCAACAACTCGTCAATACGCCATCCGAAGAAGCCTCATTATGAAATTCCCTAGTAATATAGCACTATGATAACTGAAAATTACATATTATATTCAAATATATATATATATATATATATTATTTCTATATATATATATATATATAATATATTATATATTATAAATTATATATTATATCTATACCCCCCCCATTTAATTTCTATATAGCTATTATCACACATCTAATCAGTTTACTGTGAAATCGTAATTATAAAGTAAAATACAGTTATTAATTACGCTTTAGTAAAAATGACATTAACTTTGTCGTTTTAAGTCCTTACTCGCGTTTTCTTACGGCCACGCTTTCGTATTAAGACGAGTGATCATAAAAATCACATTTTTTAGGCTTTTTGGGATTCAGTGTTTTGAATAGTGTTTTACTGTTCATAACAACTACTATAATTGTTTTTATACTTTTAATGTTAACGTAAAACCCGTTTTTTGTAGTTTCTTATTCGGTTATAGCTCGTTTTTAGCGATTCTTTCAAACACGTTCTCATAATGAAAAGTTTTATCTATTATTGATGTTTTTAAAGTATATGTTACTGCATGAATAGTAACTTTTTTATTTAAATTTTGTTTTATAAGCTATTGAGCGTCGTAAACTCAGTACTAGCGTATCTTTCTTCGTTATAAATCGATTTTCATGTCATCTTATCATTCTTGGAATCCTCATGATGATGTTACTTCTTTATAAAACAATCATAATCAAGGGTACTTCAAATAGAACCAAAACAGAAAGTTTGAGGTTTTGTGTTTTAGACATGTTTTAAGCTTGATTTTGATACCATTAAGCTTCAACTCCTTATTAAAACTACTTAAAAATTCTATCTTATGTTTACATATATAAAGTCACATTAGATCATTACTTTACACAAGTGTGTTCAAGTAACAAGTTTAACGACACATTTTATTGTCATCATATGTTAAACTTTAGGATCCTAATTTGCTCATAAACATGTTTATACTTAAACAACATGTTAAAACACTTATACATCCATTTTAACATCATATTAGAATCCATGTGACATATAAATAAGTTCATAAAACATTAATCATAAGTAAATATTCATTTTACATATTTAAAAGTATCCTAGTGGTGATTTAGCTTATTTTTAACTTATGAAAACTTTAAATTTTAGTTATGAAATTGATTAGCTTTTTAATTTAAACTTGTGTGATGAGCTAGAGAAACGAAAACCAATCACACCCTTGTGATTAACAACCTTGGCTTGAAAATATAAGGTGAAAACCTTAATTTCAACCTAAAACCCTAATCTTGCAATATCTTGTTAAAACCTCTTCAAGGCTTAACTAACCCTTCAATTCTTCTTAGAATACCTTAAGTATGATGTATAAACACTAATATGGTGAAATAAAATCAAGCTATGGATTGTGTATTAAGGTGGTTTGATGCCGTGGGTTTGAGAGAAGGAAATGGGAGAGTTTTTGTGATTTTCTTGTAAAGAGGTGAAGTGTATGAGTCCCTAGCTCACATGTGCATGCTTATATATACTACTTGGAAGATATTATGAAGATATTTGATGTCAAGTTGATTCATACAAGGTGGCAAGGATTGGAAGACTTTAGGAGAGAAGTTGAAAGCTTATCTTGGATAAGAAAGATAGTCATGGATCAGTTGGCATGGCTAGATCTTTTTTGAAGATATTTGTGATTGGTTCTTGGTCCTCATCTTGGTTTCCTATAGTCATTATAGATGAATTTATATTTGTGTATTAAGTTAGGATATGTCTTTTAGTCTTTTTATTAATGTATACTTGAATTATATGAAGTATAATGTAGTATAGACTTAGAAAAATGTATAACTTGCACATGGTAGAGTTTGATTTGAATTATTTCATGAAGAATATGTATAATGTGATAAATACTTGAAGTTTTAAATAAACTTTAAGTATTGGGTATAAATTTTGGGTATTTGATGAAGCGTAGATAAGTTAACGTGCTTCCGGGAAGGCTTAAACGTATTTTATCTCGAAACGGTAACCACTTAACCGCTAACCAATATAATCAAATATGTGCAACTTCTTTCTTAATAAGTTACTTGTGTATTATAAAAGAAATGTGCAAGTAAAAGTTTATATAAAATTGTAAAGTGTAGTTTTTTTTTATATAAAAGTATACTTTGTAAAGTCTTGGTATTTTGTAAAGTATTTGTTATCTTGTGTATACTTATGAGACGTGTATATATATATGCATATGCATAAACTTAATTTATCGCGAAACGTAAACGTTTTACGTAACCGACAAAAATAAAATATAAAGAGTTGATTATTACTTTCAAAAAAAATAAAATAATGTTTCTATCGTTGGTAAAATGTTATCGTTTAAGTGGGTCAATCGTCTCGTAAAATAATATTTATAAATTTAAAACTCATATAAATATTATATAAATGATTCTAAAAATGTTTCGCCAAAAGTTTTATTAAAAACGAACCAACATTATGCATGTCAGGAAATAGTGTATAAAAATCATATTTCTCTTGTTTTATTCGTTAAGTGAAAAATTTTAGCTTACGCGATTTAATTATGTGATGAGAATTAAAGTAAACGCGCACGAGAGAAAAAAAGAAAAAAAATAAATAGTGAATTTAATGACGTCGTTCATTGATCAAAAATACGGATTGTTACAGAAAGGTCAGACATATCTGGGGTTTAACTTCCCCTGTTTTTCAAAACGTACGACCCCTTTCCAAGGCGAAACCTTAATCATATCTTTATCTCCAACTTGAAACTCCATCGGTTTACGCTTTAAGTCGGCGTAGCTCTTTTGCCGATCACGAGCGGTTTGAATCCTTTGTTTGATCTGGATGATCCTCTCTGTTGTTTCTTGCACTAATTCTGGACCAGTGAGTTGAACTTGTCCAACCTCGGCCCAACACACGGGTGAACGACACTTTCGACCATAAAGTGCTTCAAACGGTGCAGCCTTAATGCTAGCATGATAACTGTTATTGTATGAAAACTTGACTAATGGCAAATGTTTAACCCAACCATTTCCAAAATCGATTACGCAAGCATGTAGCATATCCTCGAGAGTTTGGATGGTTCTCTCTCTTTGTCTGTCGATTTACGGATGATATGCAGTACTCATATCCAAACTTGTACCCAAAGCCTTCTGAAGTGACTTCCAGAAATTTGATGCGAACCGAGGGTCACGATCACAGATAATTGAAACAGGTATTCCATGCTTCGTGACTACCTCCTTTAGGTACATTCTTGCCAGTTTATCCATAGGATCCGTTTCCCTCATTGGCATAAAAATGGCAGACTTTGTAAGTCGGTCAACGATCACCCAAATAGTGTCATAACCTTGTGACGACTTAGGAAGCTTCGTGACAAAATCCATCGTGATGTTGTCCCACTTCCATTGAGGTATCTCGGGTTGTACTAACAAACCCGATGGTCTCTGATGTTCGGCCTTGACCTTAGCACAGGTCAAACATTTGCTAACATAGGTGGCGATGTTGGCTTTCATATTGGGCCACCAGTATAGTTTCTTCATATCCTGGTACATCTTGTCAGAACCCGGATGAATAGAGTATTTAGACTTGTGGGACTCGTGCATGATCACAGTCCTTAAGTCGCCATAACATGGTAACCAACTCCTGCCATTTAAGCACATAGTTCCATCCGCACGTGGTTCCAACTTTTCCGTTCTAAGTTTCTCCGGATCTTTTGAATTCTCAACCAATATACCCCCAACATCCTCCTTCTTGATGTTCTCCGGCTTTCGTGCTTCAGTCTGAGCTTTCAAGATTTGTTTAGGAAGATCCAAGCCAATAGTCATCACTAAGGCCCGAACCCTTAGTGGTTCTCGTTCCTTCCTGCTCAGAGCATCAGCAACAACATTCGCCTTCCCTGGGTGATAACGAATTTCGCAATCGTAATCACTCAGCAACTCTAACCAGCGACGTTGCCTCATATTTAATTCCTTCTGATCAAGAATGTGTTGTAAACTTTTGTGATCAGTGAACACCGTGCACTTGGTTCCGTACAGATAGTGCCTCCAAATGGAGTGTTTGAAGGTAACAGATGAGTGTTTGAGTCTTGGCTACCTTAGGATGGAAACTAGGGGGGTTGCTTTTGGTAGCTTGGTTATGTTTTATTGCTCGTTGGTAAGGGACACTGCTATTTGGTTTTTGTCATTCAGTACCGAGTTTTGGTAGCGTTATACATCCGTTTCAAGTTTAGAGGAAAACAACAACACACATATCCTAGATTCTGGTTGGATTCAATTATTGTATTTAATGATCGAATTGTCTGGAGGGCACACACGTAGGATTAGTTTGGGAATCTTAATGTATTCTCATCGCATAATTTGCATTAGATTTCTCTCGTACTGGTGTTCTCATTTATCGGAAACAGTCCTCACAGCAAGACAGCACGATAGTGTGAAAAATCAGTTAGTTACTATCTTACCTGGATTGAGTCGTTTATTATCACATTAACGGGACCCAAAACCTCGATACTCCAGTTGACACAAGCTGATAATATAGAATCACGCAAGTCACTACCGCAAATTGCATCTGCTTTCGATACACTGTTGAAACTTGGAACGGAATTTCCATTCGTCATTGTGTTATGCTACCAAGAGGCACCAATGGAGGTTTCGGGTAGCAATGTTGTATTGGTTTTTCGCGTTAGGAATTCTGTAAGTGTAACTACGTTTTGTGCGTTGTTTGTGACATCCAAACCACGTGTGAGGAATTTTGGACGATATTCGTGTTCGAATAAAGATTTATGTTGATTCTTTAGGCTCTAGCTCCTTTAAGTGCTATACCGCATCCGTTCGTGGGGTTTGTTAGCTGAGGCTGGTGCGATACCTGACAATAACCGCATGGGCATGTAATTCGTGCGGGTGTGTGTGAAAGTAGTTTGATGTTCTTGGGGAGCTCCGGACGTGATTGGGAAATACATTGATGCATGGTGATTGTGTAAAGGGTGGGGGGTGGTTGGGGGGGGCATGGGATGGGGTTGATGGAGGGAATGGTTGGTAGTTTGTGAGACTTGTAATAGTCTGACTGCGGTGTAAGGAGAGTGGAGCTTTGGTTTGGGAATACAGGGGGGAGGACGTATAGGGGGTATGGGTGGGGGGAAGGAGGGTAGGGGTTATACCGGGGGGTGCCGGTCATGGGGTGGAAGTAGGATTTACCCCGTTTAATGGTGGTAATGTGGCAGGTCTAGCTCCGAGGGTGTGATGAGTTATAGTGCATAGCTCATGACCTGTTGGCTTCTTTTTCCCATTTTTTTTCATTCAACTCTATCTTTCCTAAGGACTTCTAATTCTATCTAATGGAATGTCCTTGGGTAGATCCCTCCGGTTCTGGTTGGATCATCGGATTATACTATAACCCTACCTCCTTATGACTCTCGCCGTCATAAATCGTTAGGTTTTGGGTATCAGTGATCAGAACATAAAAACATGTGAAAATATTCAAAGTCTTTGATATAAATCAAAACCATTTGACACTTGAATAGTTTCTTTCTTTTCGAAATGCACCCCTACACATGTGCATCGATATTCGGAAATTTATCGAATATGTAGGAATAGATTTCTCACTTGAGTCATAGACAATTTACATTTAAATCTATTTTATCTAATTTTCTCCCCCTCAAAAATAACATACCATATGATGTTTTTTATATCATGGAGTTAATGCTATTAAGAATTTTGAATGCTCATGGGAGAAAATGGTTATTGCGATGATTATAATTGAAACATTTGCTCTTTTCTCCCCCTCAATTAATGAGGGGATGTAGTTAGTTTCGCGCATTTAGTACACATTTTTTTGAAAGATTTCTAAATTTATTGATAAAATTATTGGGAAAAATTATACTCGGACACTATATGTTAATGAACAGATAAAGATTGTTATGAGAAGATGTGTTCATCAACATAAAAACTTTTGATGTGAATCTCAAGAGAGATAAGACGCCTCAATATAACACACATTGTACAAGTACTAGTATGCTACACCTTTCACCAATGGACAAACTCCGAAGAGTAACGCAAGAGTGTACAAGATACCCAGGTGCACGATGGTGAAGTGAGAAAAGTTTGGAGTGTTGAGCATACAATTTTGAAGGATTTTGAATTATCATTGAGAAATTCTTGAAAATTTATGCTCAGACACTACTTGAGAATCACATATTTATGTTTGGATACTAACTTTATTTATGATGTGATGTCCCACAAAAACATAACACATTGGTTTATTTTTAAAGCTACCTCAAAAATAATTATCAGTCAAAGTATTTATTGAGGACGAGAGTGTTGAAAGACACACAATTCTAAAAGCTTTTGAAATATCTTTTTGATAAACTCTGGAAAATTGTGTTCAACATTTTGACAAAAACCCATTTTACTTGAGCTCAATTTTTGTGAATTATCTATTTGAACAAGCTCAAGTCAGAGAGAAGTTTAAGTTTCACGTTGTGAGGATAAGTGTACAAAAAATGCCACCTCTCCGTTATCTGAAGAAGAGTCCTAAGCGGGACATGTATTAGAAATTCATTTGTTTTGAGCAAACTTTTGAAAAGTTTTTGTAAAGTATGCTCGAAAACAAGAAGATTTCTCTTATTATGAAAATAAAGTGCACTAAAGCGTACACTTTTCTTTCCTTTAAATCTGAGTTGTGCACTGATGCGTAACAAGTCATTTTGATAAGCAAAATTTTGAAAGATTTTAAAAACCTTTTAAAAAAATTGAATATTTGCTCGAAAACAAAAAGATTTCTCTTCTTTTCTTAAGATAAGTGCACTGACACATACACTTTATTTATTTGAAAACACGGGTTTCGTACTGAAGTATACGAAATCCATTGACTTGAGCTACAAAACTTTGAATGTTTTGATTTAATAGCTCAAGACCGAAAAGATTTCTCTTTTCATTGTTAAGGATAAACGCACTGAAGCATACATATTCCTTTTATCTGAAGACCGGGTTGTTATCTGACATTTAATAACAAACCATTAATTTAAGCTCGGGTTTTGACCTGATATAGCCAACAACCATTAATTTGAAGCGCATGATGTAATCTAAAATAATTACAAGCCATTTTCATGAGATGAAAAACTTTGAATGTTTTTATGAATAGCCCATGACCGAGATTTTTTTTTCCGTTGTTAGGATAAGTTATCTTTAAAGATAAGCTTTCATTTCTTTAAAGTGCGGGTTACAATCAGAAGTAATTGTAAGCCACTATGAAATCAAATTAGACAACAACCTTTGGAACCTATTTAAGCACGGTGCTAACGGGTTTTTCAAATTTTGAAAACCATTTAAAGGTTGTGTCAATTCGATACAAAGAAGTTGAGTTCCAACGATGACTAGAAACCAGTGTCTCATTTGAAAATAATGCTCGTGGAATCAACGGAGATTTAAATTCCTTTTGTTTTTCCATTTATTATGAAAACTTAAATTTTCTTGTGGAGTTTTAAATCTTGATGAAGAAGAAGATTTCCATCTATTGTTGAAACCCGATGTTTCATTTTGAGAATTCATTTTTGAAATGAATGGAAATCTTCCATTGTGTGGAATTTTTAAAACAGAGTCATTTTTGTTTTGCAATGAAAGCATTTTTGATTTTGAGTATTTGAAAGGTTTTGAATGACTTTGTTTTGGTCTCCAAACTTTCTTTACCGGTGTAAAGCGAGAATTTAGAGCTTCAAAAACTTGATTTTTCCTACTTGAATCACTTGATTTGAAAACCTTTTGAGGAGTAGGTGTTTCAAAAGCTTGAGGTTTCTTAGAAAACTTCTATCTTTTTGCAAAGAATAGGTTATAAACTGAGACCCTCTTTGAAAATGATTTGAAAAAATCACCCGTGTAAATCTTCGGTGAAACACTTACTTTTGGTGTTGAAAAGTTTGACATAGGAGATTTTCCTTTTTCTCGGTTAAGAACATCAAACTTTGCTTTTAAGGCATTGTATGATATTCTCAACTCGTTATATTCTTTTTGATTTGAAATAAGATCTTGTGATGCCAGCTTTGATTCTAAAGAAGCAATTTGTTTCAAAAATTGTTCTTTTTCGGCTTTAGAATCTTGAATCTTACAATCCAATTGTCGTTCAAGAACAACTCTTGTATTTTCAAGTTTTTCAAAATAACTTTCGAACTTGTCTGTTTTCTTTGAAAAGTCGACTTTGGCATACTCAAAATCTTTTGTTTGTTGAGCTAAAATCGTTTCGAGCTCCTTAATCTTTGTTTCAAAACTTGATGTTTCATTTCCGAAAAGAATCTTTTTCTCCCCCGATTCTGATTCAACACTTAAGGGATCAGAATCATACAAAGAGTTTTGAAGGAAATCATTTGAGATTCGAGAGTCTAACTTTTTCTTTTTCATTGATTCAATCTTTTGAAAAACTTTATCCAACTTTTTATCCGCAAATTTAGACAACTGTGACTTTAAATTTTCTGCTTTGTTTTGAGAAATGTTTGAACTTTTTGTCTGAACTTGTGAACATTTGATTTAATCAAATAGGTTTTGGTAAATTGAAGAATTCTTATTACTTAAAACATGACCATTTTGCACGGATGTCGAAGAATTCTTTTGAGATTTAAGTTCAAGAGAAATACAATGTGCCTCCAGTTTTGCAAAATCCTTTTCATACTGGGCACATCGTTTTGTCATTTCTTTTTTGACATCGACATCTTGTTTTGAAAGTTCATCTATGGCCTTTTTGAGACATCGGTTTTCTTTTTTCAAAGAAGAGATTTGTTCAAAGATCTTGTTCTCATACACATGGCTATGTGACTCAGATTTGACTGACTTAAACTGGGTTTTGAAAAATTCTTGTTGAATGGCCAAAATTAAACACGTTTCATCAAACTCGTCTTCAAGAGACATGACATACTTTAAGTCATCTTTCATTTATTTGACAAGACCATTTTCAAAGAAGTTTAGTTGAAGATTGACGACTTTAACTAAAGGTTCAAATTCTTCATACAATCGATTTCTAGCAATCCTTTTGACATTGTCTTCAAAACTCGAAGTAATGGAAACAATCTCTCAAGGAAGGATTTGCTTTGAAACAGTTTCTTTTTCAAATTCAAGCATTGCCTATTTGACATAACAAAAATATTTCATTGGAAGACTTTTCTAAAGTTTTGGATCATAATTACTCAGTTGAGCTTGTTCTAAATGTTTTTTCAAATTAACGCAGTTGTTCAAATTTTTTTCAAATAACATTTCTTCTTTTCAAAGGAACTTTTGGCGGTTTCTTTAAATAGAGTCTACCATGTACAAAGCCATGAAAGAAGAGGTGGAGATTTTCTTTGTTTTACTTTCAAACGTTTTTCAGCTTCACATTTTAATTCTTCTTCAGAAATGATCTTATGATCAGAAAGCGAGTCTTGTCCTATTTCATCAATGTTATATGTCACACCTCTAAATTCACTACAGCGGAAGACTGGATTCGGGATTGTGACTTCATGGCGTGAAGAGGACTTGATACGAGAGATAGGCCTCTACATGCACAATTGTAACCAATGCAGTCTCCCTTTATTTTATAATAAAGAACACCTGAGAAAAACATTGCTGAAGTGTCAACATAAAGTTGTGAGTTCATAGTTTTTGTTGTTTGCATAATAGTGATGAACCACAAGATTTATAACCATTAGTATGAAATATAGCAAGCCTATAATATATCACAATTGAAAAGTATTTATTATTATCTAAGCGCATGACACCGAAGCGTTAAATGTATTATCATAAAACAAGCCCATGCATGATGTTTAACCGCAAAATCCTAAGCTGACTCAAATGAAACTGTGTTGCTTGACTAATGACAGTCCAAGACAAACAGGGATGTCAATCCGATAGATCATCCATAACATATCGCGCTCCCCTCAAACGGTCCATCCTCTCAATAAATGCACGGTTCATGATAAATTGGGCAATATAAGCAAGTTGGGTTTTAATAGGTACTTAGACCCAATAGTAATATCAATAAATGTACTTGTGTTCAACTTTAAAAATAGAGCAATGATTCCTCACCGCCAAAAGGTTAATTAAAACAGTAAAGTAGTGGGGCGTATGAAAACTCACCTTGTCCCGTTAAATCGGCGAAGATTGAAACGGATTAAGGCACGTCATATAGCACTCAATACAACACCAAGTAAATATCACAAGTATTGAGTTTACAATCTAAGATTAAATGTATGAATAAATTATGCAATTGTCCAAGAAGGTATTGGTCGTATTAGGACTTAACGTTTAACGTTTTTAAGCGTTTGATAAAACCGATGGCTCTAAGGATGCTTTAAAACTACTAGTACTCTATATAAAGAATTTTATCTATTACGTGTCGCAATTTTATATGTCACGCCACCCGTCCAGTGTGATTTGAATCTAATAAAATAAAACATATTTGTAACGTTACCTAAGTACATATTTCTCAGTCGCTACTTATTTATTTATATCGTTGTCGTTGACTGCTTAGTGTAATTATCGAATTTATATATCCACAGGTGCGGCTCAACTCGTTCAAAGTATATCTTTAATCCACGACTTTCCAACTAATAACACATATTTTTATATCAATTTTTATATTTATAGTTATATATTTAAAACTTTTTCATGTTTATAACCCGAAATAGACATAAAAATATTTAGCGTTAAATGCGTTTTTATAACCCGTGTTAAATTTATCTTACTCTTTTTAGACTTTGGGTTCGCGCCACCCACTTTTAAATCAAAGAAAAATAAAACAAAAGAAAACGTTAAAAAATTCTCCTGATCATCGAAATAACTTTTAGCTCGATAAATAATAATTTTGCCCAACTCATTCGGATCTGGCTAACTGAGACTCGACCATATACATGTTTCACATACATAACATTCTTTTAAGTTTAAAGTGTATTACATATTGCAAGTTGTTAAAATATCATATGCCCTATTTCTACATATATAGATACCCACATGTTACTTTCCTCTTCTTTTCTTTTCTGAATAGTGTTGTACTACAGTGGTGGGTACCCACTGGTTTGGTGTCTCCTTCCTATCCTCTCATATAGAACTTCACATGCACCATTCCTTCTTTCTCTCTCTTTTCTTGCTGCGTAACAAACGGTGAGTTTGAATACTCACTGTTTCGGCTTCCTTCTTGTTGTCCAACCAACGCACAACATATATACATACACTAGTTTCTTATTTGCTTTGCATATGTTTACGACGCGTGCGTTTAGTAACTAGGGAACTAGATTTCGAGACACAAGGTGACCTCCTTGTTTCTTACAAAATGCGCAGCCGCATAGCAAGTAACAACTTGCCATGGCTCGGTTGCGTGTACGCGATACAAGTCGGTATTGGCTAAGTGTGGAGGCTTGGTACGCAACAACAAGCAAGGTTTGCTCGTCCTTAACGGCGTTTGTGACGCACCCTTAGTGAGCAAAGGGTTGTCGTGGGTTGTTTTGGATTTCTTGGTCACGCCCCTCGTATGCGTTGAGGTCACCATACAAGGGTTTCTACAACATTCTCTGTTCAATTCCAGTGTATGCTAATCCCTAGCGAACCAATATCGTAAGTCTCATATGGTTTTAAGGTCAATGGAGGTTCGTTATTTTTTTTTCATATGGTATGATACCTACAGATTTTATTACACGTTGTTATGCTATGTATGACCCAACTCAAACCCTTGCATGCATGCTTAGGGTTTTTTTTACAAAATCTATTGGTTCGTTTCTTGCTTATACGTGTGATACGTTGTTCGCAAAAATTTAATATATATCGTTATTCTATGCATGATACGACCAAAGTATTTGCATGCGTGCATGTATATCAACCATGCATGGGTCATGGGTTGTGAACAAGTCATTTAAAGCCGAGGCTTTCGTTCAGTTTTAGTCAAGACTAGCCGTACTTTGGTTTTGGTCACGTGTTAGTCTACAAAGGTAATGACATAGCATGATGAATGCTAAGTTACAAAAAAAAGGAAAAGGAACTTACGAATGTCCAAGTATTACTAAATGGGTTGAGGCGTGACGACGACGAGAAGCTTAAACGAATCCCTTAGTTAATACTTCTTCAACCCGACGTTCACTAGCTCTCGGAAGCTTACTCCTACTGACTTGTGAAATCTTTGTTTTCAAATTTTAATATGATGGAATAGCTCGTGCATGGTACCTATTTGTACTACAAGGTGACTATTATTTCTCTGAAACCATACATGTGAATGTGAATGATATAATTCACATATACTATTGATGTATATGATACTGTTGGTAATTATTTCTCTTTTATAATACTGTGAAAGAATAATTACTATGCCTTTCATTTCAAGTTGAAATTGCATCAGGCTTGATGATACGTAGCATATGATTGGATTATTCAAAATGGTAAAGCAGTAGGGTAGTGTTGTAAGGTTTATAATGATGGTGTTTTATCATGATTGCATTTTTTTTTCCACATATTTTTATATGTACATATCAGGTGTTGAATTTTTATGGATATATATGTATAACTTACTTTGTCCTTGTTGAATTAATATAAAGTTGTCATGATTTGAGCATAGTCTATAAAGTGTTACAAGTAAATAACCGTGTTTCATAAAGTGAACTAAATATGGTTCTTATCGCTACTCGTTCTAAAATGTCCTTTTAGACACATAGTAAAAATGGTGATATTCGCGTGCAAATTAAACTTTTTATGACAAAAATAATGCGTTGACGACCATAAGATGACTTCTCGTTGAAAGTTATTGGTAAACTTGTAAACTTGCATTACATGACTTTTACTTAACGCAAGGAGAATTTAATTTTTCTATGGGGTGTCACATCCTCCTCAGGTTAGAAGATTTCGCCCACGAAATCAAGATGTTATAGGAGATTTGTGGATTTGCGAAGGCGTGAGGGTATTTGTTCTTAAACTGGTTCTTACGTATCTCTAATTGAATACCTATCAGAACGAGCCAAGGTGACCAAAGTTTAATTATACTCGTATTGAAAGTAAACGACAAAGCCTTAAAATTTTCACCTTCTCCTTCTTTGTCTTATAAATACCACTTTACTCTTCTCACATTTTCAAACCTTAATCCCACTACAAAGATATTTCGAATGGCATGCTCACTTCCCATACCGATTCTGAAATCGAAGCCTTGGTGCATTAGGTTAATTAATGAAAATAAAGGGTCATTAATTACTTTTGATTTAGCTTTTCAGTTTGAATATTCATTGTGCTAACAGGGACTATCTTTAGAAAAACATATGCGAAATGAAATGGACATTTCTCAAAGAGTCGTAGCCTTGATTTGCGACTCTTTAAAAGAAAGTTCTGAAAAGGATCACAAGTTGCATCTTTTTATGTATGGGAAGGCGGTACAACTAAAGAAACAAATAGAGACTAAGTCGGCTTGGTTCCAGGAAAAATACTCCGACGCTACATAATAGTTATAGCTTGCTGTCAATCACAAACTGATTTTCCCTCTTAGACCGAGAAAAAGTTACATCAACTCTGTATGGATGAAGAAACGCAAAAAGAAATGTTGAAGAATAGGTCTATTACAAAAAGGCACAAGAGAGAAAATTAGGCAAGAACAAGCTGAGAATGATGCATTCTTTTTAGAATTTGGGGTAGTGAGGTACGACTCAGATTGCGAGTCATCGGATTAATGGTCTAAGTATTGTTGTAACCATGTTGTTGTACCACTTGAATAAAACATTGTTGTCTTAACCATGTATTTGTATTTCCACTTTCACAAACCAACGGTTATCATGATAGTAACCTAGTAAGTTCGAATGGATGCATTTGATTTCTGTAGTATCAAAATGTTTGCTTCGTGACTGTTGCCTTGCCATGATACATCTGTTATTGACCAATTGATGACTATGACTACTGATCCACACATAATTTAAAGTGTAGTGTGATAACTCTGTATTAAATAATTGAGTGAACATGATTACTGTCCCTTTACAGTATCGTAAAGTGGTTTTGGTATAGTGTTATTAATTTGTAACCTTTTCCCAAAGGAATTATTTTATGAGATTACTTAGCAATTAAAAAATTTGTTGGTGATTGGTTTTTCCTTGAGGGTTTAGAATAAGATTCAAATTTTCATAAGGTGTCCAAAAAAGTCCTTTTAAGTCAGAATCTTTGTCATGAATTCAAATGTTTTACTCTTGCAAGGTTAAGAAAAGGACAAAGTGGGCAAGGAGTGCTTCCAATGGCTAGAATGTGACAGCCTGTTAACCTCCATTATAGTATGAATAACGCTTTGAAGTTGCCAAATTCTTGATATTTGTCAAGATGCCAAAATAAGTTTCCTCCTTAAATTTTCATCCGTCCTAAATTAGAAATGTCGAATTTTCTTACCCCTGATTTGCGGATGTGTTTGGTTGTGGTGTTGTGTTATTTGGAGTGGTTCCACAGAAAAGGTTACCAGTCCCCTCGTTGTAATACCTAGGCCTTATCGTAACACTCATCATTGAGGCGATTGGAAGTGTAAGCTTTCCTTGAAAAGTAGCTTTTTTGTCGGTAGGTCTAGCGTGTTGTATTACCGTTATGTTCTCTGAGCATATTACTAACGTTTATGTTTTGGATCCCAAAAGGAACTATCAAACATTTCACCTTTAACCTTGTTTCGCTTATGTTAATTAAATTCCCATGATGTATTCTTGATGAATCGTAGACGTTCATAGTTTCCTTGAGTGTTGTCTTTAATGTGATGAATGAGTAAAATATTTACACGTTCAAACTTTTGTTATTACATCGACTACTATTGGGCATATTTCTGTCGACCTGACTTATACTTAGTTGATCAGGCTATGTATACCTCAGGTTTACATTGACATCCCCTTTTTCTTTTGTTATTTGTTTGTGATTGTAAGCGTAGTTGGTACAGAGACTCGTAGTATATATAAATCGTCGTGTCTCCCAATACCTAATGAGGGATGCTACATTATATGTTGATTTGTGATTTATTATTTCCTTGCTACTATCTACCGACAAATGTGTCCTTTTAAGGTTTAAGTTTAACCTTATGTGTTTATCTTACTAAGGTGCATAACGCTTCATATCGTTGGCGTGTATTATCTAATTGGGTTTCAGGTATAATCATTATCATCAAGCATATTAGTATTTGAAATAAACACTTTTGTTGAAAGTTTAGGGTTGGTTGCAATCGCACTGCAAAACATACATGGTCACATGCCATGTATTAAATCATTACTCTCATGAACCCTTCCCCCTATAATTTAATAATTAAACAATACGCCGCGCCTTTTTCTTATCTCTCTCAACTTTTACTTTACTTACCTCTTATTCCGAATTATCGTCCACAACCACATAATTATTTTTTCTCCTTCTCCTCAAACACGTAGGTTTTACAATAGCCCCATGGAGTTTCCAAATCGAGATATTTACTCCTGTGCAAGACAAAATCATCACATCGCTTAATTTGATTGTATCTACCCGATGTGTTTCTTTTCACGCGGTGGATGAATCGTCGTTTTAAGCATTTACATTTTTGTTGTAACCTTATATTTTGCATTTTTTTTTGTATTACGAACATAAATACTATTGATCTATTGAATAAGGAAGGCTTCGCGTTGGTTTTCATGTTGAATCTTCTTTGTTATAATCATATATTGCTATGTGCCCCACCTCGTATCTTGGCATGATTTGAAGTCATTACCTGGAAATCTTTCAGATGTATTTAGTATTTTATTGGAAAGGCGTTTATTGATTGTAAATGAGAAAGATATTTTGGGACTGACAAACTGTCAAATAGTGGAGGAAGGAAATTTAATTTATTTAGGGATTACTGTTCTTTGTCTGAAGTACGATGTGTGGCTCTCTTGAAATGATCCTTCATAGTGTTCATCGGAAATGGCTTCCCTATTTTCGTTGTACTCTTCATTTGTTGGGCAACAAGCATACTTGTTTTGCACTGAGCAGAAATTTTGATATCGTTATTTCCTTGACGTATTACGATGTTTGCCATTTGATTCTAAATTTATCAAACATAAGGTTCTTCCTACACTAGGTAAATGTACTCTAAAACTTTTTTTAGGGCAGAATTGTTATTTCATTTATTATTTCATGAAAGAAAAGTACAAGTCTTTATTAATTCCTCTGCCTTCAGGATGTTGTCCTTGCAAATAGGATACATTGTTACATGCGAGTCTGGCTGTCTTGTTATATATTTAGGCGGGCTAAGAATTTTTTGAATTTGTTCATGAAACCTCAAACACCCCCTTCTCTCGTATCTGCTACCCTTTCTGCAATATTAGGATCTTCATGTCTCCTCGGCAAGTTGCGAGGGATATCCTGAATTCGGAAAGATACAGGAGCTCTTTTGTCTTTAGTGTCCTGCATGAAGAAGTGTCAACTTCTACTTCCCGTTCCCTTTCTTGGCCTGTCACGTCCTTCGGTATTGAGTTTTGTATGTCTCGGATGCGGTTTTCCAAAAACCGTCAAATAATAAGTAACGACATCTGGGAAGAATGGCGATGATGGGGATCTGCTTCTCTTTCGAGATGGCCCAGGCACTTGTGATATTAGTGCAGGAGCACTGGTTTATTCATTTCTTGGGAGTGTTCACGCCCTGTAGAATTGGTCAAGGTTAGCCCTAAGCTCAGTAATTGGATTTGCCTAAGCGGTTGGTGATCAATTTCTTCTTGGAAGTGGAATGTCCCTTGCGCTCTTGTTCCTGGGGAGTTGTCAGGTAGCGTTGTCTGAAAGTGAATGAGAAACATTCTTGAATACACTCTGCTTACGACAAAGTAGGGTTTCTTCTTCTAATGTTCCATATTTGGGTAAAGATTAACTTATGAGTGCCATCTATTCTTAAGATAAGGTGTATTTGCATTTTTGATTGTTTATGCTTATTATTCTCGAGGATATAAAGAGGGAGCGATAGGGATCCTAGGCATTCGTAATGTTATCTGCGTTATTTGTTTAGAAAATTTACCCATAATTAGTAGTGGTATCCTTATGTTAAGACCCAAGCTGGTGACCGGATGGTGTGGTAGGCTTCCGGACAGTAGGTGCATATCCGTAGAGTTCATATTATTCTCGACTCAGGGCTGGTGTAAACTTTTATGTCTTCTCATAGTTTGTGACTGCTATAGCGGACTGTTTAGTCTCTTACTTTTACCGAGCTGTGTTTAATTTCCTTCTCATTATGAGTTTGTTGTTCATGTTTTTGATGATGTGACATTCGTCGATTATTGGTGTATTCATGCTTTTTGGTAGGTTTTTTGTATACTTTGAAATACTTTCAAGGGTATGCCGACATAGTGGATAGTAGTATAGGTATTTTACAACAGTTGCTATAAAGAGTCCTTGTGTAGTGAAGTAACAAATAGGTGATTAGCAAGGTATCCCTGAAGTGTTTATGTAAGTGACCCTCAAAATGAGATAGTAAGAACGTAATTACCGATAAAATCCATAATAGTATGTAAGTGGTTCTTCATAGTGTGATATTGGTTATAGGGTTAATTGAGAGTCATGGCAGTTTCCTTGCACTAGAATGACACAATTGTGAAATCCCTTGGATATACTTTCCCCAAGATGGTAAATGATAATGTGTAGTCAAATGAAAACAGTCCTGTCCATGACAACAAGTGTTGTTTAGTTTATTGTATGATATCGTAGCCATTCAGTCGTTAAAATTAGAAGTGTATAGTAATAGATAGTCGAGGTATGCTATTTTGATATGTCCTTAGGAGCTAGTTATAGTCTAAGAGTTCACTAATGCAACCAAGTTTTTTTTTTTATCCCTCTATATACCAAGAAGCTCTGATACCAATCTGTCACAAACCCCAAATTCACTGCAGCGGAAGACTGGATTTGGGAATGTAACTTCATGGCGTGCATGAGGAACTTGATATACAGAGATAGACCTCTACATGCCAAAGTACCAATGCAGACTTCTTATTTTCCATAAGATAGAACACCTGAGAAAAACAATGCTAAGTGTCAACATAAAGTTGGTGAGTTCATAGGTTTTGTTGTATGATAATAGTGATGAACCACAAGATTTATAACCATAGTATGAGATATAGCAATCCTATATATATCACAATGAAAAGTATTTACTATTGTCTAAGCTCATGACACCGAAGCGTTAACATGTATTATCATAAACAAGCCCATGCAGATGTTCACGAACTAACCCGCACAGCCTTAACTGACTTCAAATCAAACAGTGTTTGATTGATCTTCTAATGTCAGTCTAAAGACAAACAGGGATGGTCAATCCCGAAAGTATCTATACCATAACATTCGCGGCCCCGTCACCGGTCATCCGGTCAAGAAATTGACGGTTCATGATAAATTGGGCAATATAGCAAGTTGGGTTGAATAGGGACTTAGACCTAATAGTAAATCAGTAAATGTACTTGTGTTCAACTGTTAACAATAAGCAATGTTCTCACCCCAAAAGATGATTTAAAAAAGAGTAAGTAGATAGCTATAAAACTTCACCTTGTCGGTTAAGCTCGTCGAAGATTGTGAAACGATAAGGCACCGTCAAATACGACTTCAATCAAACACCTAATAAATTTTTTTATAACAAATTATTTAGTTTACAATCTAAGATTAATGCTTGCAGTAAATTTATGCAATTGGCCAAAATGTATGGTCGATTAGGATTAAAACGATTTTACGTTTTCAAAGCTTTGAATAAAACCGATGGCTCAGGATGGCATTAAAACACTAGTACTTATATAAAAAAAATATAATAAAAATTATGTGTCGCAATTTATATTCACCCGTCCATGTGATTTGTATCTAAGAAAATATAAACATTATTTGTACGTTACTAAGTACTTATATTTTCTCATCGCTCTTATTTATTTATATCGTTGTCGTTGACTGCTTAGTGTAATTATCGAATTTATATATCACGGTTCGCTCAACTCGTTCAAAGTATATCTTTAATCCCTCGACTTTCCAACTAATAACACATATTTTATATGCAATTTTTATATTTTATATTTTTATAACTTTCAGATGTTTAAAACCCGAATAGACTTAAAATATTATTTAGCGTTAAATGCATTTTTATAACCCGTGTAAATTATTTACTCTTTTTAAACTTTGGGTTCGCTGACACCCACTTCTAAATCAAAGAAAAATAAAACAAAGAAAACGTTAATTAAATTTTTCTAATCATCGAAATAATCTTTTAGCTCGTTAAAGTGTATTACATTTGCAAGTTGTTAAAATATCATATGCCTATTTCTACATATATAATATACACACATGGTTACTTTCCTCTTCTTTCTTTTCTGAATTGTGTCGTACGACAGTGGGGGTACCCACCGGTTTGGTGTCTCCTTCTATCCCTCTGATATATAACATCACATGCACTTCCCCTCTTTTCTCTCTTTTCTTGCTTCGCAACAACGGTGAGTTTGAATACTCACTGTTTCGGCTTCCTTCTTGTTGTCCAACCAACGCACAACATATATACATACACTAGTTTCTTATTTGCTTTGCATATGTTTACGACGCGTGCGTTTAGTAACTAGGGAACTAGATTTCGAGACACAAGGTGACCTCCTTGTTTCTTACAAAATGCGCAGCCGCATAGCAAGTAACAACTTGCCATGGCTCGGTTGCGTGTACGCGATACAAGTCGGTATTGGCTAAGTGTGAGCTTGAGTAAGCAACAACAAGCAAGGTATGCTCGTCCTTAACGCTGTTTTTGATGGACCCTTAGTGAGCGAAGGGTTGTCGTTGGGTTTGTATTGGGTTTTCCTTGGTTACGCCCTCGTATACGTTAGACACCATACATGGTTTCTTCTACAACAATTTCTGTTCAATTCGTGTATGTTAATCCCTAGCGAACCAATATCGCAAGCCTCATATGGTTTTAAGGTCAATGGAGTTTCGTTATTATTTTATTTCATATGGTATGGATGACCTTCAAATTTTACTACACGTTGTTTATGCTATGTATGACCAACTCAAACCCTTGCATGCATAGCTTAGGGTTTTTTTTTTTTTACAAAATCCCATGTTTTATTTCTTGCTTATACGGTGAAACATTTTCGCAAAAAATTTATTATATATCGATATTCTATGCATGATAATAACCAAAGGTATTTGCATGCGTGCAGTATTATCAAACCATGCATGGGTCGTAGGGTTGTGAAAATTCATTAAAGCGAGTCTTTCGTTCAGTTTTTAGTCAAGACTAGCCGAACTTTTGTTTGGTCGCTGTTAGTCTACAAAGGTAATATTCCAAAGCATGAATTAATGCTAAGTTACGAAAAAAGGAACATACAAATTCCAAGTATTGCTAAATGGGTTGATGCGTGAACGACGACGAGAAGCTTGAACCCAATCCCTTAGTTAATACTTCATCAAACCTGACGTTCACATAGCTCCACGGAGCTACTCCTACTGACTTGTGAAAATCTTTGTTTTCAAATTTTAATGTGATGAATAGCTCGTGCAGGTACCTATTTTCTACGTTGCTAGGTGAACTATAATGGTTTTCTCTAAACCAACAGTGAATGTGAATGATATAATTTCACATATACTATTATGTTATATGATACTTGTTGGTCAATTAATTCTCTTTTTATAATACTGTGAAAGAATAATTACAATGCTTTCCATTCAAGTTAAATTCAATCAGGCTTTGATGAAACGTAGCGTATGATGGAATATACAAACTGGTAAAGCAGTAGGGTTATTGTTTGTAAGTTTATTAATGATGGTTTATTATCATGATTTGCAATTTTGTTTCCAATATTTTTATATGTACATATCAGTGTGTAGAATATTTAAGGATAATATATGTATAGCTTACTTTTTCCTGTTGATTAATATAAAGTTGTACATGATTTATGAGCGATCTATAAAGTGTTTATAGTAAATAACCGGTTTCACAAAGTGAACTAAATTATGGTCCTTGTCTCTACTCCCGTTCCTGAAATGTCCTGTTTAGACACAGAGTAAAAAAGGTGAAAGTTTCGCGTAGCAAATTAAACATTTATGAACAAAAATAATGCGTTGACGACCAAAGATGACTTCCTCGAATGAAAATTATTGGAAAATTTCCAAACTATGCATTACATACTTTTTCTTAAACCGCAAGAAAATCTAATTTTTTCTTTACGGTGTCACATAATCGTGCCTGCCTAACCACTACACAGGTCATCGTGGTAAAGGGATGGGCACTTGGGAGCTCTGAGCTCCGTCAGCCTGGTGAATAACCCTCTGATCGACATCAGCAGGGTAGACCATGGAACCTCTGATAACAAAAAGTGTTGGTAAGTATCTTTACAAAATATTGTTACTCAAGATAAAACCATCATCATATTCTTTACCATATATAAATCAACATAATAAAATATATAATATATATATATATAAATATATATATATATAATATAAATATATATAAATATTATATATAATAAAAATCTATATTAATATTAAAATATATATCAATAAACCCAAGAGGGCAAACAAGCACCATCATGGCTCTACACAGAATAAGCACCTCAAAGCATCATATAATATCTCAACATATCTACTAAGGCTCTCAAGGCATCACGCAATACAACTAAGGTAGCATTACAAACACTTAGCAATACAACTAAGGCAGCACGGCAAACACTTAGCAATCAACAACAATCTGAACCTTAATGCTCGCAAGCATTCTCATACCATATCACTACACAAAAGTACGTATTACCCAATACATATGTTCGAGGTCAACTCATTTTCAGCTGGTCTCACTACTCACACATCCACCTTCTTCCCCCTCCAACATAACTTTAGAAAACTACCCCTATCATTTCATAGTCCTTCGTAAATTAAGCATAGTTGATCAGGCTATGCGTAATTCAGGGAAACCATGAATAGCTCGGGCTAGTCAACTTTCATCATGTTCAAGGTTTTTACGAAAACTCCAGTTTGGTTAGAGTTGTGTTTTTACAAAGTTTCCTTTTTATTAAAACTGGCATTCTCTATAATCTTGGCTCTGATTACCAATCTGTCACACCCCGTCAGCGGCGGAAACACGGGAATGCGACGTTAAGATTCACATTGCACAAGATACAAGATCATACCATACTTATGTTTTCAAAAGTTTATTTATAAAACTTTACAATTTCGCAACCTTGGAAAAAGTCAAACCATTGTCCTTCAATAAACTCCCAAATGTACTCATCGTTGGTCCCAAATACTCCTCATTGCCTTTGATAACAACACACCTGAAAATGATACTCGAAAACGTCAACAATAATGTTGGTGAGCTCGTAGGTTTGACCTTAAACCCAGTTGTTGTGCCAATATCTCAAACAGTTGGACAATTATGCTATATGACAATGAATGTATGCAGAACAATCAGGAACCCATGACTTAGCATCCCCGCTAATCATGTACCAATACCTAGCATCCCCGCTAGTCTTATCACCAGCGCGTACCAACGCTCTTAGGGTCGCAACCCCGATGACATACCACACCTAAAGACTACCAGTTGGAGTATGTTTAGGGTGAAGAACCACACAGAAAGATCACACAACAAAGCGTACCAACACATATCATTCACATAGCAGTCATAAGCACATTAATTGTCCAAAAAATAAAACCACGTTTCGCACAGTTCAGAAAACAGTTCAAAACACATTTGAGTATCATTTTTCCCCAAGGGAAAAACAGTAAAAAATAAGGCTACGAGAACTCACCTCAATAGCAACAAATAGCAATCGCACAGATAAACCCTACTCAACGATTCAAACAATCTCTACAATGCCCCAACTGGCCTCTACAACGCACCAACTAGCCTCTATAACGCACAACTATACCCGACCATGACCTAACATCTATTTTACCTTATTAACATTTTGTACAAAGTTATCTTATTGTACAAGTGTTCGTCCTTTACTCACACAAAATTCTCATTCTCTTCGCAAAACCCTTATCTTTTTTTTCCAAACCCTTATTCTTATTTCCAAACCCCTTTATCCAAATCAAAACATGGTTGTATGGTAATTACGTAAAACGACTCAACGCACTTGGGCTAAGTGCAACACTGACACCGAATACTTAAAGGATAGCCAATAAAAAAAATTGAAACAAGCGACAAACGGTCCGAGAGAATCTGACGAGAAATAAGCGGAAGTTTAAAGATCGAAATTAAACGAATAAATATTTTCGCAATGTTAAAGTATATTTCAATATATAAATATATGTAATAATAATAATAAAATGATAATATTTTATTATTTTTGTCTCTTTATCGGGCTTAACGGGGTAAGTATAAAATCTTTATCATCTTTGCATGTTCGTGTTCAATCGTTTACGCTTAACTGCTAATATTTACAAAAGTCACTCTTTTTCTCCTTTAGTCAAATTGACATAAAATAATTGTTCCACTAATTTCCAAAAATTCAAACAAAATGCCAAAAAGTACATACTTTCCACGCGCTTATCTAAACATGACCAAAAATCGTCCAATTTAAGTCTCTTTTTCACTTTCGTAACTTTTATAAATCCATTCATTCGTTTTAGTATCCAAATTATCAAAATTTTCTTTTATTGGGCCCGAAAGCCAAATGTTAACCCCTTTAACTTCTAGAAGTCCAACTTGCCACTTTTAAATCTAATTTGAGTCCAAAGTCTACTCGCTAGTCATTGGGCCTTATGGCCAATTAAGGTTTTAAGTTTAGCCTCATAATTAAACAAGGTTCATAAAGCCCAAAGTCCAATATTCATGTATACAAGTCCAACCCAAAACAAAAGCCCAATATCAATAGGTACATTAAGGCTTAATACTTAATGTTCATATAAAAGTTCAACGTAAACTGAATCCAATAAGCCAAATTCAAATGGGCCGAAGACCCTTGATAACATTAGATTCACCCTTATAACAACGGATCCGGAGGTATGGTAAAATGGAAAAGATGTGTAGCCATATTGCCTGATGAACAGTAACTTTACTGTTCACATCAGAAATGGAGTTTTTGAAATTCCGTTATTGTTGTCGTAAAACCATAAACGTAGTATTTTTATTCGTTATGCTCCGTTTTAGTGATTCCTTTCGAGGGAGTTTCGTAATTGAAAGTTCTATATATTTATGAGGTTTACAAAAATATAACTTTCTGTCATGAATAGTAACTTTTATAAAAATAGTTTTATAAAAGTATTAATTGTCGTAAACTCGCGAAATTCATAACTCGTTCGTTATTAATTGAAAATTTTCGATTCTTATCATTTTGGAATCCTAAAAATATGTATAATTTGTTAAAAATATCAACACTTGCTGTTTATAATTTTTATAAAAATGTTTTTATAAAAATTTATTTACGACTCCGTTTATTAACGTATAACTTGTTTTTACCATAACTTTTTCGTTATTAATCCGTTTGACAAGTTTCTTACCTTTTCGGAATCGTCGTGAAATGTATTATCTTATAAAAATATAAAATAATTATGTTTTTATATACTTTTTGGACAGAATGTTTGAATATCTTTCATGAGTCCAAAATCATGCCTTGTTTCCTTATTTGCACTTTATAACTTTTACCACTAGTCTTATATTTCATATATGTCATATATATTACATATAATAAAAGTCCATTTGTCCATCCAAGTCCTCATATGTCCAAATTTTATAAGTCCATCAATATACTTACAAACCATAACTTTAATATTTACCATAAATTACTAGTTTTACATATGACTATTTTTATACAATAACCATTAGCATACAAGTCTTCCCATCATGTTATAACTTTATTTTAATGATTATATAACATCAATATAAGTCCATATTAACATCGAATATGCCTTGTATTTCTTTAACTTGAAACATATTAATAAACCATTAAAAACCCTAATTAACCCATGATTATGTTTACACCAAAATAACTTAATACAATATTTTATCATCCTTTTTAATATGATATAAAAAATAACACCACATGTATATAAGTATACAAAATGACCATTACAAGTGAAAACTTTATTTTCATGAATAAAACTTAAATGGTGATTTAAGCTAAAATAGAATAACCATATGCATGAAATGAAAATTATAAGAACATAAAGGGTTCTAGTAGACCTTATGATGTGTGATGATGATGATAATCAAGTGCTAAACCTTTGTTTAGCCACAAAACCAAAGCTTGCAAGATGAAACCTAGATTTAGGGTTTGGAAACCTATCATTCTTTCTTGCTTAATACTTTTAAAATGGCTAGCTCAATGATTGGGGATCACTTAGAATATCTTAGGTGATGTGTATAAGAGTGTATGGGTATGTAGAAAAATTGATATGGATTGGTTGGAGGGGGTTGTTTTGTTGTGCCGTAGGTTGCCAATAAGAGAACAAAGGGAAGTGAGAGATTTTGTGATTTTGGTAATGTTTTTTACTTGTTTGGTTTTTCTCATCACTAGATACATGATATTATGGTGCAAGATTAGTCAAGGAGACAGGTGAGGGTTTAGGGAAGTTCGTCTTAGTCCTTGGTCAAAGTTGAAGAAATTGATACATGTTCCCCTCTAATAGTTGAGGTTATCTAGGATTAATAAGGAAATGTGTTTTTCAAGTTGATCTTTCTTTGGTTATTCCATCTCATAAACGTCCATATGTATGTATGTAGGGTAATATTATGTAGTTTTTATGTATTGGGTATAAATGTGGGTATTTGTTGAAGCGTAGAAACGTTTTTTGTGGTTCGGGTGTGTAAACGCAATCTTATCGCGAAAACGTATACACTTTACGTGATCCGATAAAAATTAAAAAGAACAAAGTTAATAATTAATTCTCAAATTAATTACTTAACCCTTGCTTGATGTAACATTTAATTGTTTGATTGCCGGTTTTTCATTGACGCCTAATTTTTAGCTTACGCGATTTAGCTTAACATTATGTGATTCATAAAAGGTGAAAACAAGGGCATTTTGGAAACTTGTTAGTTTACAAAGTGTACACTTAATAAAATTGCGTGAGGACACGGCAATCCTTTAGTTTGGGGAATTTTGATAAGTGTTAAATTGTATACATAAAATACCCAGGATTTCGCCAATAAAAGCCAAAAATATGCCAAAAGATGGAAATATGTGTGCTTTTGTGTCATAATGTGCAGGAAAGGATATCAAAGTCAAAAAGAGCAAAAACAAGCAAAAACCGACAAGAAACGGAAAAGACAAGTACAAGAGAGAGATTTGAAGCCAATTTCAAAAGCCGGATCAAGACCGTGGTCGAGAAAAGACAAGAAAGTAAAGAAAAGGACAAAAGTTTGAAGTGAAATGTCCATTATACCCTTTGAAGAAGATGCAAAATTACTAAATTACCCTTTGGGCCTTTCTACATCATTTGGATCACAAAAGCCCAACAAAAGCCCAATACAAAAGCCCATTTCCTGTTTCAAGAACTACAAGGGCCAGAAATGTAAATTCTCAAACTTCTTTATATACTACACGGGTCAAAAAGAAACAGAGGGACTACTTTTGCAAATACCCTAAACTTTCAAACATAAACGCGGGTTATACTTTCCCCTAACAACTTTCTAACTTCTTTTCCCGCCAAAACCCGAAACAAACCCAACTTCCCCAAATCCCTTTCCCGTCTCTTCCAACTCACTCCACCTCGTATTTACCAACTTCCACATCATTTTGCACACGTGGCAGCCTCCCATTGGTGCGAACACCTCATCCAAGAGATCCAACGGCTTAAAATTCAAATAAAAGTGATCAACGGCTAAGAAAGAATGAAGCCTCATTCTCTTCTCTTCTTCTCCAAGCTCCTATAAATAGACAGGATAGGACACTTGTTAGGGGGTTCCAATTTTTAGTTTTGTAGTAGTTAATTTTCAAATTTACAGTTTTTAAGCTTTACTATTCACGTTTTGTAAACAATTTCGTTTAATTCAAAGTTTAAAGCATTACATTACTTGTACTCTACCTATTCTCACTTGTATTTTCAGTTTATAAGAAATAAAAATCAATATTGTTCTTAATGTTTCTTAAATCTCATGTAATAAGTCGATTTTATACAATAAGCTCTTAATAAGCTCATTGTAGCTTATACAAGTGACAAGTTCAATTTTAAGTCAAAGTTAGTTTAAAAGTCAGTCAAGTTACTTCATTTGTTCATTCAACTCAAAAATAATGATTACTTGAGAAAAAAAATTCATTCAACTTGGAAGCTTTTGGAAGAATAAGCTCAAAGAAGTTAATTGAGATAAGGACTCTTGGTCTAGAGGCTAGGAGCCATTAGGATATTGAATTTAAAGCCACTCACTCAGAAAGAGTGGCTAGTGTCTGAGATTACATAAATTTCAGGTTTCACTCTCTATATTTTACTTTAGCATTTGAAGCTTATTTTAGTAGCTTATTGTGTTATTTTTTGTGCTTAAACCTGCTTAATTTTGTTTAGTTAGCTCAGTAATTCAAATGATTTAAAGCTGTTGTAGCTAGAATCTATTAAGGTCTAATTTCTTAAAATTCTGTCATATTATTAGAATAAGCTAACTGAGTAACTAGCTTATTTCTTTTAATAAGCTGTAGATTTTAGTGTTAAAATAGCTTAATTAGATTAGTTTAAGAATGAGTAGATAAAAGGTTTTAGCATTTTTAGTTCTAAAATAGACTTTAAGTGAAATATAGTTTGGACAGAATTAGTTAAGTAGTGTTTGGATTAAGGTGTTATTGACCTTTAAAGTCAACATGTTCCTGTCAAAACATTTTACATAGTTGAGTTTGACAAAGTGTACAAGTTTAAAAGAGGATTTGAAAGCTACTTTGTAGAATTTCAAGATTTAAGGTTTAAAATTCTCTTGCCAGCACCAGGGCAGTTTAAGAGTTTAAGTGTTTTTAGATTTAAGAGATTTTAAGCATTTTAGAGTTCAATTTAGGTTAGTGTAGGCTTAGATACATTTAGTGAGTTAGTTCATGAGTTCTTAGTTAAGAATTTTGACCTGCACTTGAGTTTTACCAATTACATCAGCATAGTTAGAAGTAACTCAGTAAGTAGTGCTGTTGCTTATCATTTTCTAGCTTCTTTTTAGCTCTTAAAATTAGGATATAGCACTTAGTATTAAGCACCTTAATAGAACTCCATTAGCTTTATATAAATCATCTCTTAATTTTCATTTCTTAGATTTAGACTAGCTTTTATGAACTTGTAAAAGTGGTATAGCAGCAGCTTGGATTTCTTGCCTATTTCTTTTAGATTCCTCTTTTCTAGTTGTTCATTTAAAAAACCTTTCATCTAGGTTTCATCTACAATCATAGAATAGCTTATTTGCAAAATTTCAGTTTCTAGGATTTAAATATGAGCTAGTTAGCTTATTTGAAAGTGCTTAATAACAGTCAATAAGCTTGAACCTTTACTTTTTAAGATCAAATTCCTTGTTAATCTTGTTTACTTGTAGCTTATTTTTTAGAAATCCCTAGTACACATCACAAGTTTCTTATAGCATCTTTTGGTTTTTACTTTTATTGAATAATAAGCTAGATATAAGCAAAGTTTAAAAAAGTTAGATTTTCAAAGTAAAACCTTAGTTTCTGTAACTCAGATTAAAAAGCTAAGTTTCTAGCTTATTCAGTTGATAAAAGTTCAATGTGCTTTTGTTAAAGTTGTAGTGTATAAGCTCAGGTCCAACTTTGAAGTTTTAAGTTTTTGCTAATTTTCATTTTTTAGATAAGCGTTCTGTTTTCATTATAGTGTAAATTTTTGTTACTTACCCCGCCTACCCTTTACTTTTATCTTTTGCACTTTCTACCCTGTTCTTTTAGGTTAATAAAATAGTATTAATATTTTTAATATTAGGTTTAATAAAATTAGGGTTTAGGTTTTAATAAGCAAAATTAGGGTTCAATTGATTAGTAAAAATTGGGCATTTTCATACCATTAGTTTTCTGCACATTTTCAGTAGTTAAATATCATTTTTCTTTATTTTTCCAATTAAACTTGTATTTTCTAGAAATTAAAATAGGTTTTAGGTAATTTCTTTTTCTTAAGAAATTCATAGAAAATAGAAAAATAGTAGGAAAAATCTAATTCTTTTTGTAATAATTTTCTTTTTCATTCTAGTATTTTTGAAAAATAGAAATAGATTTTTAGTGTTAATTTTTAGAAAAAGTTTATTTTTAGTTAATTCATTTTTCTTTAAAAATTCATAGAAAATTCAAAAATAGCTAAAAAATTCTAATTCTTTTTCCTAAAATTTTCTTTTTAATTTTGTGATTTTTAGGTATAAAATTTGTTAGTATTAGTGCTGTAGATTTTAAATTCTAGTTTTAGCTCACGTTTTTAATTCACGTTTGTTAAATTTTCGTATTAGTTCACCATTTTTAATTCTTTAATCATTTTTATAGTTTAATTGTGCTATTATATTCGTAGTGTAATTCAAAATTCAAAAATCCTTTATCCATTCTTGACTCGAATCCGAATTATTCCCGAATCTCAATTCACGACTTCGTTGGGATACGACCCGAGAAGAGAATACTTCCCGGTTAAAAATATACGTATTGTGTTTTCTTAAGTGAGATTTTATCCTTTTATTTTCTCTTGTTTGAGAAGTAAATTGGAAAGAATTGTCACGGGATTTATACTATACATATATAAATTTGACTAGTGCTTATACATCGCAACCACATATTATTAGAGAGAAAAGAGATAAGATGGGAAGTTGTGTGTGTTGTTGTAGAAAAGAGAAAAACACACACACACATACTTTTACAAGTGTGAACTTCTACCCCTCCATGGAAGTATAAAGGGGGTATTTATAGTCCTGACATCGACTAGCTAAACTAACCCAACCCAACTATAAATGATAAATGTAATTCCGGAATAGTAACCATATTTTAGGGCTAACAATCTTCCCCCAATATGCGGACATAGAGAATTACTTACAATGTTCCTATCAGGTACATATACAATACAAATAAATCTTCCAAAGCGCTTCCAAAGCTGTAGATGTCTTCTGAGTTCTCCTGGTCTTGAAACTTGTACTCCAACTTGGATCTTCAGTGTATTTACTTGAACATGAACCATTAAAGTACGCATGAGTTGGATTAACTTCCCCTCAATCAATGCAACATGTCTTAAAAAGCTTTCTTCATAGACTTCATAAACTTTGCAACATGGCAAAGTTTCTGAATCAGCTTCCCATCAAACCAACATCCCTATCTTGAGCAGATTCTGAAACATTGATGTAGCTTGAACAATCTTCTACTTGTCATCAAAGTGCACAGCGGAATTTTGTAGAAGTCAAACCACACCAACGACCACTGCTTCTTGTCATTAGGGCTTGGTGAATATTCGTTCGGGGGTGCATGCGAGAAATCAGCAACTGTTCTTCTTACGTTTGCAGAATACTTTACAAACCATTCTAAGTGAAGTAGTATACACTACTTCCCCCTGGAAGTTGACATGGTACCATCAAAGTCAACTAAGTCCCGGATGTACACATTTTCCCCCATGATGGTTGCGAACTCTCGGAAGCATCATTGTCGTGTACGTCCATATACTCAAGAAGTTCTTGTCATAAGCACAAATCTTGATACACAAAAGAATCATAACCCTCTTGACTTCACAAACCGTAGAGGAGATGAAGCAAGAATCAAGAACACTTGGTATAATCAAGGTCTTGTATATGAATGTCGTTGAAGAACTTTGAAGATTTTGCTTAGACTGTGAAGTATCGTTGTCTTGGAATAGCATAAAAATACCTGTGAGAAGTGTTGATTACATCTCAACCTTTAATTCTCTGGCTAACTTACCAACCTCGTATTCTGTCGGCTATTGTCGTGACCACTTGGTAAAGTAAACCCGATATACCAAACTTGAAACTGAAGTAAAATCCCCCAAATTTGTTACTTAATCTTGCACTACTGTTGATTGAAGAACAATGCAGAAGTAAATCTCTAAGTACCTTATACCCAACTTCAAATGTATAAGAAGTACAACACCTCTTGAAATTATCCACATCAACATCTGCGTGTGTAACATCCGGCAATTTTCGGAATTTTTAAATGACTATTTTAAACTTTGACTTTTCAGGTCCGATTTTTACCTTTGACTTTTGATCTTTTATCGTCACATAAAAACGATTACAGCGTAACTGGTAAAATTTTTGGAATATATTTCAAATGATAAATCATATTTATTATTATATTTTTCAAGTGGAAGTTATTTTTTTTAAAACGGAAAAGATATATACATTAATTAATAGTTGACGAATCAAAAACGAACCACTAAATCACGTTTTCGCGACCCGGACTCCAAAGCAATTTAATTCTTTTTGTAATAATTTTCTTTTTCATTCTAGTATTTTTGAAAAATAAAAATAGAATTTTAGTAATAATTTTTAGAAAAAGTTTATTTTTAGTAATTCATTTTTCTTTAAAAAATCATAGAAAATTCAAAAATAGTTAAAAAATTCTAATTCTTTTTCCTAAAATTTTCTTTTTAAATTTGTGATTTTTAGGTATAAAATTTGTTAAAAGTAGTGCCTTAGATTTTAAATTTCAGTTTTAGCTCACGTTTTTAATTTTCGTGTATTAAAATTTCGTGCTAGTTAATTGTTTTTAATTCTTTAATAGTTTCTATAGTTTAATTGTGCTATTATATTCGTAGTGTAATTCAAAATTCAAAAATCCTTTATTCATTCTTGACTCGAATCCGAATTATTCCCGAATCTCAATTCACGACTTCGTTGGGATACGACCCGAGAAGAAAATACTTCCCGGTTAAAAATATACGTATTGTGTTTTCTTAAGTGAGATTTTATCCTTTTATTTTCTCTTGTTTGAGAAGTAAATTGGAAAGAATTGTCACGGGATTTATACTATACATATATAAATTTGACTAGTGCTTATACACGCAACCAAATTTTGGCGCCGTTGCCGGGGAAGACGTGAACGATTTTTGAGGATATTCGTTGAAGTAGAGTTTTGAAGACCCTTCCTTTTTGGAAGTTACTTTGCTATTTTTGGATATATACTATAAAAATACAAAACGTTCATTAATTCGATTCCTATCGAATTAGTTAAAAAAAATAAAAAAAAATTTGGATACTAGCTATCCATCTTAAACCATTCCAATAAACAACAAAATTAATCGTGAGTTACTTGCGAGGTACGACGGACCTTCGAGTTTACAAACTATAAGGTGAGTATAAGGAAAGGTGATAGCTACTTGCTAAGAAGTCATTGCGGCTCGCTAAGCCTTTCCGCTCACTTGTGCGTAATCTTGGAGACTTATCGTGAAGCTTGTAATTAACGGTTGCCAAAAATAATTTTTCTTTTTGTTTTCCTTCCTAATAAATACTAAAAATTGTAAATTGCCCCAAAAATAAACTTCTCAATCTCAAATTCTTTAATTTTCTTATGTATTATTCGGAAAAGCTAAAAATATTCTTCTTATTCCTCTTATTTGTTTAATTCTTGACTGGCTGGATTCACACCATAAATATATATAATATATAGTAAAATATAAAATATATAAATAAGTGTAAAAACCAACAAGATCAATGATCTTCAAATGATTTTCACTCATTCGTCTTCAAGAATGTGACTTCGTTCCGGTGCAAACTGAAACAAAGCAACACGTTCGAATTAGAGTTAAAGATTGAGCTCGTTCGGTTGTCAAAGACTGAGCTCGTTCGGCTCATATTGAAATGAACTCGTTCGGTGTCCTTCACAACCCACCAAAAAAAATCGTACCACCGTCAATGGATCTGGTTGTCTTTTTCATCAAAATGCAACCAGTATATAAAACCCAGAAAATGAAATAAACCAAAAAGGTGAAATAAGCTTATAAAAGCTTTGAAATAAACCGTAAAAAAATAAGCACCATGGCAGTTATCAAAAAAAACAACTCATAAAAAATGTAAAAAAAATGGATGAACAGTGATCTGAACAGTAACCGTGAACAGTGACCGGAACATGAACAACAAACACATGATACAAAACACCCCTGGTTAGCTCTGATGCCAATTGTTATAATAAGAAATCACTAGCTACACAAGAAAGATCTGGAGGTCGGGGAGGATTAACAAAAGTATTAGGCCATATGTATAAGGAACAAGAAAAAGATGGGAAGAGGTGTGTTTCTTGATAGAGAAACAGAGAACACACACTCTTTTTACCAAAATGAATCATCACCCCACCAGGAAGTTATGAAGGGGTAAAATAAGGTCAAGACTAAGTGACATTATACTAACTTAACATATCTAAGTCCCTGTAGTTCTTAGCCTATGAAAACTAATGTAATACCCGATATTTCACCATATTTTAAGGCTAACAATTACTATATGTAATGGTGTCTGCCGTTATGATATGACATGAGTAATCTCGTATATGTGTAAATAATATACATATACAATGGCTATATTAATATAAATTTTAGCTTTGTTAATTTTGGTATTGTGTTTGAGAGCGACTAAGGAACCAAAGAGCTAAGGAGCAAGAAAAAAAAATTTGTTGATCATTTTCTTTGCATCTACTAGCGTTTGTGAGTATTCTTAAACCCTCTTTGAGGTTATTTTCTTATGATTATGCATGCATTTTAATTTTGTACTTTGGAATCCATGTGCGATTATGTTTTAATGATATATAATATTTGTGGAAGATTATTGGATGAGGCGTTAGTGGACGAGATAGACTAATTATGTTCTGTAAGTTGTGAATTGTTGTGTTGAGAAATTAGCGTTTGGTTAAGTTTTGAAACGGGTCGTTTTATGCAGAAAAGTACAACCCGTTTTTCGGCGTCGTAAAAATGTTAAAATTAAAATTATAATTAAGATTATGATAGAGCTTGTCAAACACGATCGTTTCGATATAAGGATCGTCCCGTATCTCCTAAAAACGAAGTTTTTATGGCAATTTGAAACTAGGAAAAATTTTGTTATTTGTTAAAATTTCAACCTTTTGGTTAAAAAACCTGTGCTGGCAGATTATGAGGGGGCGTTTTTCGTCACTTTCGAGTCCGTTTCGGCCTTCGGCCAAACACAACGATGTTCGAAAGCGGTTTTCCTGCCACGCGAGGTTTTCTTTATTGTTCCTAAAGGCGAGTAAAGACGGGTTTTAAAAACTAATTTCAAATATGAGTTTTCATAAAATTACCCACTGCATCAGATCTGATGCGGATGCGTTTTCGGCCATTTCGGTCGAGTTTCGGGTCTCGGGCAAAACTGGAAAGTTGTTCAAAATGACGTTTTACCTTTCCGCGAGGTTTTCTAGAATTAAAAACGCCTTATAACGGGTCAAAAACGCAAACCATGGTCTGCGTTTTTCGTAATATTTTTCGGCTGAAACTTGCAGGGGTGTTTTGGTCATTTTCTGTTGGGTTCCGGGTCTCGGCCAAAACTAAAAAGTTGTCCGGAATATCGTTTTACATAAAAATGCTTTGGAGTCCGAGATGCGAAAATGTGTTCTAATGGGTCGTTTTTGAAACGGGTCAGAATTGGCAAAAATATAATAAAAGTTAAAAACTTGTAAAAGATGGGTTGATTGCTGAATTTTAAATAAAACTTGAAATTTGGCGTTTTTACATGTCCGTAATTGGCTTATGAAATGTTAACGGAAACAATTGGGCGACATATATATTATTGGGTACGTTTCGGTTATATCTAAAAATAGTAAGTCTATATTTAGAAACTTTATATATGTAATTATGTATATATTCATAAGGTAAAACAAGGAAATATGGATAAGTATATATAAATTATTGGCGTGTCGGGATTGTCAAGAAACTAACAATCGTATTAATCGGTAATTCATATCTTACCATAAAATAGACCTTTCCCGAAATAGAAACTTTCCAAAATAGAAACTTTCCTAAAATAGTAACCTTCTAAAAATAAAAACTTTTCGAAAATGACGTAAAATTTATGACGAAGAAATGCTATCAATGAGAGTGGCTTATTAAGTAAAACATAGGCGCACATATGGATTCCAAGTAATATACTTATATATATATATATATATATATATATATATATATATATATATATATATATATATATATATTTATTTATTTATAGTAGATCCAGTGAGAAGTAAATGAAAATAGAGTGATAGAAGTGACTAAAACCACCCATTTTGAGATTAACGAACTTGTAATTAGATCGCATTTCTATCATTTATGTATGCAACCATGTTGAGTTTCGAAAGTTAAATTGAAGTGTAGATGATCAAATTGATTTTTCATGATTTGGCACATGTAGAGGAACCAACAACAAAGAGAACTCATGAACTCATCTAAATACGTATATGCCGTCTAACTAAAAGCTAGAAAAACACATTATGATGCATTAATAAATGCATCTAAGATTATAGAATAGCATCGAAATTAAGTCGGAGCAATCATGATATACGTTATAATTACTTCTTTATCCTTCGTATTAAGAAACTTCTCATTTGATCCTAACTCTCACTCTCTCTCTCTCGCTCTCTCTCTATAGATAATATATATATAAATAAAGATATATATGGGTGTTTGTGTTTGTGTAGTAAAGTTATTTATTATGCAATAAAATGCATTCTGCTACTCTATATGTATTTCCTTCTAATCACGGACCACCAATATTAATCTGTCCGAGCACGTTGGATAACGCCTCACTACTTTAAGGAAGGAGATCTTCACTCTACCAGGACCGTCAGTAACCTGTCGTTTGTTCACTTATGAGCTTGTCCTTGTTAATAGACCCCATTTTCGTATAGATCACTAAACTGCTAGTGGCCCCCCAGTTAGTAAAGTATATGCTGAGTGGACTTTTGGTCCCTCTACAATAAACACCGCAACCATTTTTCTTTCGTTTTATTGGTAACATGTTTGGTGAATGTATCTTGTAACAGAAACAAAGTGAGATAACCTTCAGAATATTGGATGTATGATTGGGAGCTAATTACTACCCCCTGGCTTCAATATAATATTATTGATCCGTTATTACTTCAGCACTTATGATGATGCTCGTCGTTCATTTCATGATATATATGTAGAGGTTGTTGTTACCTCGAGACACTTGTCGTATCCTAGGAGTATCTTGACTCCTAGTGTGGACAATTTCAGTTAGCAAATATATCGCCCGTTTACTTCATTCGATTGCATTGATTCTTAATTCACTACTTCTTGTACTTGCTATGATCCTTAAATCTCAAACCGCCCTAATGTCCTTTTATGAACAATTTATTCCAAATATATATAATAATATATGAAATGCTTTATCAAACTAAACAACAAATGCGTCGATTGTTCCACTAGGAAGGCAAAGCAAAAATGTGTTTCCCAAAAATGAATGAACAATAGTTTATGTGTTTCTCGAAACGAAGGTAAAAAAAAAATTTCCCATTTCTATGTCAAATGATTTACTTATTTTCAAGGATAGGTCGAAAACTTTCTAATCAGATATAGTGTGTCGGACGAATGTGTCGTCGCTCGGTCCTCAATTGTGCATAGCCTAGCTAACTATGCATAATTCAGGAAAGAGCCACGCTATGTCGGATGTGACATCGCTTGGTCCTCAATTGTGCATAACCTAGCTAACTATGGATAATTCAGGAAGAGCTACGCCGTGTCAGACTAAATCGTTGCCTTTAACTGGTGGTTTCGTGATACATGTTTGTGTAGAACAACTTCCAAATGGTGGATCCTTATGCAAGTAATCCGTTATTTGTTTAATTGTTTTTGTGTGCTTATTTTAATTGTTGCTTTAATTTAGTAGTTTTAGATAATAAAGAAAAAATATCTTTTCTCTCATTAAAATCATAATCCAAGCTAAAGCGTGGTTTCAATTTCGTAAGTCGTTAGGGAAACGACCTAGGAAAGCATACTTCCCAGTAATCATACGTATATTATTATTATTATATATTTGTATAAAAATTTTCCTAGAGGGCTACTTTGGGAATTATTCTCTATAATTTTGTGTATTAATATAATATAGTGTAAAAAAACTTACAATCAATCTTACATTATCTTTCTTTCATTTTTCCTATATGTCGAACGACGTCCGTAGAGGAAAGTTTCTTCTACGTCAAAATGTGAATCATTCTTGTTGAATAAGCCGTAATCGTGAAGAAAACTTCTACCCCCGAAACGTATGTGTTCGGTCATCTAATGTTACGAATGAATCCTACACAAGCTCGAGTTGTGAATTCGAGGTGTTTGATTTGTTCATGTTCTGCCTTGTGAACTCGGATACCAACGTAGAGTGATGACTCGGATACCAACGTAGAGTCACACAAGGATGGCTTAAAAGGAGAGCCTTCGGCGCGAGAGCCAAGCACAATGGTCGGATCCTACCGAACGATAATGATGTCGTCCGTCATCATTTTCCGTAGGGAATAAAACGGTACGCGATGGACAGTTGGAGTTTACCGACTTCGTGGCAGTAGATAATAGACAATCCCGTTTGCCGTCTCTGTTTATTCAGTTGAGGAATCCTTGTGCTTGACTCGATCCCCTTTGATCGTCGATGATCAACGACGGATAGCCATAGTTGAAAATTTATGTGCAAAATTATTGCTTGCTATATGTTTATGTGATATGTGTTTTAGTCGAGTGGTCGTACGTTGTGCGAGCTCGAGGCGGCATTATTATATGACGTCGGATCGGCTGGGTACGCCTACCCATATTATGGAGCTCGCAAAATAGGTCGAGACAATTGAAGGACACACGGAGCGGTCGCGTTTGGAGTGCGAGCTCGAAGTGGTCCCCACGAATTGCAGCCAAGACGGTGACGATCGTGCTTGGGGCACCGTGAAGAATGCACAGAGTTTGATAATATGAGCAAACTTAACCATTTTTATTGGGTATGGATCCATGGCTATAAAGCCCGTGAGCACCCTGATTTCATATATACTATAATCTCTTTTGGGTATGAATCCGTTTGTGATCACCCTGTAATCTCTTTTGGGTATGAATCCGTTTGTGATCACCCTGTAATCTCTTTTGGGTATGAATCCGTTTGTGATCACCCTGTAATCTCTTTTGGGTATGAATCCGTTTGTGATCACCCTGTAATCTCTTTTGGGTATGAATCCGTTTGTGATCACCCTGTAATCTCTTTTGGGTATGAATCCGTTTGTGATCACCCTGTAATCTCTTTTGGGTATGAATCTGTTTGTGATCACCTTGTAATCTCTTATTGGGTTTGAATCCGTGTGTGAGCACCTACTATGATAAAAATCTTTTTGGAAATGCATTCGGGCCCGTGAACTTCCTGTAACTTTAAAAACTTTCTTTGGCTAGTCTTAGCCGATCTGTCAAAAATTATTAATTATCATGGCTTAGCTATTTAGCAAGCATGAGTTAACTTAATTGAACTAATTGTTTGGCATGGTTTGGCTATTTAGCAAGCATGCCGTTATGGGATTATATGTGCTTAATTATAAGCTCCTTGTTTCGATTAATGTCATAGTACCTTCAATAGATGCGTGTATACTCCGAGTGATTACCGCATCAATGCGTTCTCTTTCGATTTGCATGGCTTGATGGTTAACAAGTATGCAATTATATTATTTTTTACATTTAATGATAAGCGCCTCGTTTTCGAATAATGCTGTAACGCTTTCGATGGAGTTATGTGCACTTTATACGATTTTTATAATATCGCGATCTCTTTTAGCGAGACCCATTGATCAATATGTGATTTGATTTGATCGGTGTGATCACCAATGATTTTTTTTAAATTGTTTTCGCTTCGAAAAGCTCCCTAATGCGCCGAGGTTGTGTGGCCATAATGTGAGAACATGTGAATTCATTTGAAAATGACATCTTTCACCCATCGCAAGTAGAATTGGGACGAATAAAGCGATTAAGCGTCGGGACGTCGCTTCCTAAAGGAGGGGAGAATATGACAACCGCCATTTTTCAGAACTTTAAATAACCATTTTACCCTTTATTTTCATGTTCGACTTGACTTTTGACCGTTTGATCTTTTATTGTCATATAAAAACAATTATCGCATAATCGGTAATTTTTCAGAATTTATTTTAATAATAAATCATCATTCTTATTATTACCTAATTCTCAGTTATAAATTTTTAATTATTTTTCAAATCTATTTGGCTTGAAAACAAAAATAACTCGTATCAACACGATACCAATTATTTATATTTAATTATCAAAATTTATTTAATAAAAATCTTTAAATACACGAAAAACATTATATTAAGATTTATTTTTTTTCGGAAAAAGTTTAAACTATTACTCAATTAAATAATAAATAATTTTAAATTTTATAAATTTTAAGAATTTACTTTTATTAATTCTAATTGGTTTTATTAAAATCGTCGTTTTAAATTATTTACGAGTCATGTTTAGAATTTCTATCTGTCTCGAACCCTACGTAATTAAACTTTTCAGAAAAGTATTCCGTTTAATGTAGAATTATTTTTATCATATTCGTTTTTACTTCGTGGTTCCGCCTTAACTCTCGAAATATTTTTCGCTAATACCCGCTAGCCTCAAAACTACCCCTCTTTCCTTTATTTATTTCTTTTATTTTTTTTTTTTTTATTAAAATTTTACTAAAAACTTATCAAATTTACTACTCCCTCATGCACACCACATATGTGGCCACAAGGGATCCACAATTGTTATACATGTGGAGATAATCCTCTAACAAGTGTGAACACTTGTCCTAACTAGTGATATGCCTTGCATGTTGAGCTCCATCAAAAACACCAACTCTAGTATCACTTCACATAGTCCTTGTTGAAAAAAAAAACATTTTTCCTCCTCTTGTTCCTCCTCCTTTGCCGTGAACCACCACCACCACAACACTATTTTCATACAATTTTCAAGATCACAAAAATACTACACTAGCTATGATGATTTCCTAGTATGGTTACTATATTTTTGTGGTGATTTAAAGAAGTATTCAAGAAGGTTTATATACATTTTGGGGCTAAAGTTATACAAGTATTATAAAGTTACTTTGGGTAAAAAGAATGGTGATCAAAAATTATAAGGGTGAAGACCAAGTTTGAAGTTGAAGTTTCATCTATTTCTTTTGATCATTTGATCATCATCACCATTTTTCTGTGTGTAACAATCTCTATAAAATTTTATCATATCTTTCTATTATTGTTATTATTTTCCATTCCAAATGTATAAGTTAATGTATTGTATTTTGATGTTCAAGTAATAAAAGTGATAATGCTGGGGAGTGTATGTGTAGATCTAAGGGTAAAATATGGGGGGGGGGGACTAAATCAACCATTAAAACTTGCTAGAAATCATTGAAAATTTAGGGCTGTTGTAAACAGTAAGTTATGGATTTTTGCATAAGTGTTAGATTTGATTTGATTTATCTAGGTTGTAGAAAATTGAGTAAGGATCATGTAGCTAATTGGATACTCAATGGAAAGTGAAAATTGACCAAGTTATGACCATTTTACCAAAAGTAGTCAATTCTGACCTTGCTGGACAGAATGTATGAAAAGTCATACTTGCACTCTGAGTTGAGTAAAAACCTAAAACTATGAGATGTAGATAAACTTATGTAGATACTGGACCAATTGGATAGTCAACCAATTCATTATGGGTTGAAAATGGCGTCAAAAATGGTAAAGGTGAGTTTTCAGCCAAAAATGATAAATTGACTTTTGTATAAAGAAATGACTTTAAGTATATGTCCACTCAAAATAAAGTATAGAAATAACTTATAATCTATAATGTACACTTAAATATGAAACTATAAATGTAAATATTATAAGTACACTATTTATGGTTAAAGAGATATAACTATTTTTATAAACATAAACCTATATAAAACTTTTACGTCTATAACCATACTAAAAGTTTGTAAAGTGTTTTGCGACAAAAACCCGAGGTGGTAGGACCCACTTTTGGGAGTTTTTATATATTGAACCTACTGACCTTAAACTTATATCGACCTCGAAAACCCGAAAAATTTATACAAGTTATACACATAAACTTAAAATAAGCCATAAGACTTAAATGGGCCACTAGACCCAATTACACTAATTATATTTAAAAAGACTTATTGGGCTTAGCATTGGACCCAACCCACTTGGGCCTAATATTTGGACAAAGGCCTGGTCATGGACCATTAAAATTGACCAAATTACTTAATGGGCTTATAATTAGGCCTATTGGGCTTTTTGACCAATTAGATCAAAACTAGTAAAATCTAGCAATTAATAAAATCTAGTAAAAATGACATACTTTTTACTTAGAAAACTTAAGTGTGATTTAACTTACCCAATTATAACTTGATCATCATACCTATATACATACTTGTCTATTTTGTCGTCATTATTAATTTTTACCGACATAGAAACCTAAAACCCATACATGTTGTATAGGTTCCGGGTGATTACGTGCCAACGACCAAGTTCGTTTATCGCCTATCTATTTTCTTCCGGCATTATCAAGTGAGTTCATAGCCTCGCATTTAACTCTTTTTATGTTTTGAAAACCCGCGAGGGAGATACATGCTTGTTTTAGAAAATCGAACACAGGTGATTTTATTATGTGAACGTTGCTATGAGTGTATTGTTGTGGCCCTTCCTTCATGAACCGTCAATCACCGCTAACCGGTGAACGCTGATGCAATAATAATAGATCTATTTTGGCCTAACGACCTGTCTGGCGTGTGTTCCTTGCGAGGGCATACGGGGACATATTGTATTTAGTATTGGGAGTGTGTAGCACTATCACTCCAGGTTGGGCACATGGTTAAGGTTCGGTTCGTGGCTCTAGCATCGTTGTGATTGTTCTATGAACTAAATGTTTTGCTATGCTTGTGTTCAAAATGATTGTTTATAAACTCTATGAATTCACTCAACGTTTTCGTTGACATTTTAGCATGTTTATCTCAGGTATATGCTTGCTAGCTCGGATGGGATGGAATGCGGATATCAAAGGACGTGGACTTGGTGAACTTTGCACATATGAAAAAATTGAAAGGAGTTTTTATAAAGTTATTGGGACCTTGTAACTCTGATCTTTTTAATAAAAATTGAATGTCGTTTACCGTGACTCGTGAGTTTATATTACGAAGTAGCACCCCAATGTTGTATTCTGCTGCGTTGTAAATTTGGGGGTGTTACAATGTAAAAAGTAAGGGTAAATTTCTTATGTACCCTAGGTTTATTGAATTTTTTTTGAAAATGGGTCAATTTGGTGTTATCAAACATACTAAGGTTTATAATGTGTCCTTTCACACTCAAAAAGCGTTTTCTACCCTGAGAGTCAACGGTCCAAGTTTTTCTGGTAGGACTGTACAATTGTTTGAATCTATGTTAGTTCCGCAGGGTGAAGGCTGAGAAAACCCAACTGAGCCCCATCACACACCCTCAACTCAATATGAATCCCCACATCAAGAAGTTCAATCCACTTCTCAAGAACCCCTACAACAAGAAGCAATAATTCCATCACAATCTCATTCTGACATTCCCACACCTAGGAGATTAACTAGAGGGACTACACGGATTTCTCAGTCTAAAGTCCCTTCACTTGGAGCAGATAAGACTGCATCTCCAACAAGAGATGACAACCATGGGGAGGCTTTCCCTACTGCCACTAGCTTAGATGCAGGGCAGGACAGGGAAAACATTCTAAGACCTCTGCCACGCCTCATGAAGCATCACTAGGGGTTACTTCTCTTGGTGGTGGTGAGGGCAGTATGCAACAAAAACTTCAAAAATTAATGGATATGTGTACCAGCTTGCAACAGCAACACTTGCTTATGGAGCAATGGATTCAGAGTCAAGATCTAGAAATCACTCAGTTGAAGAACAGAGTCAAGACTCTTGAGGATAATAAGACAAGGAGAGAAGGATTTGCTCAGGAGGATGCTCTAAACACGGGGGGGATGGATCAAGGGGAGGATTTGATAGTTGTAAGAGCTGAAAAGAATACTGAAAAAGGAAGTGACAGTACAGATGAGATGGCAAATGTGCTAAGCACTTTGGGAGCTGCTAATGTTCTATCTAGTAGAGGTACAGCTTCTACCCCTGCTGGTGTTACCACTGCTAGTGGAAGTTTTCCCACTGCTGTAATTTTTACCACTGCCAGTGTTACAACACCATATACAAGAAGGTCAAGAGCTTAAAGAGGGATCATTATTGAATCTTTTAAAACTACCAGTGTTCCAATCATCAAGGCAAAGGAAAAAGGAAAAGAGAAAATGGTAGAATCTGAAAGTATAAAAAGAAGAAGGTTCAGGAACAACTGGATGCTCAGTTGGCTAAAGATTTGGAATATGAGTTTTCCTAGGAATAACAATTGATTAGGGAACAAGGTGAGAAAGATGCTGAAATAGCTAGGGCTCAAGCAAAAAGGGAACTTGGGATAATGGTTGCTGAACTTGATAGGAGCAATGAATTGATTGCCAAGTACATGAATAAGTATGAACAAGCTGAAGCTTTGTCACTTGTAGAGAAAATGGAGTTAATTAATAAGCTTATTAAGTATCAAAGGAATCTTGCTGAAATCAAAAGGTATCAAGTCCAGCAAAGCAAGCAAGCAACAAAAACAGAGAAAAGAAATTACTACATGTCCATACTAAAGAGTAATGCTGGATGGAAGGGTAAAGACTTCAGGGGGAATGACATTTGAACAGGTTGAAGAAAAATTCATTCCAGTTTGGAAATAGATGCAAGATTTTGTGCCTATGAACTCCAAGTTAGAAAGTAAAAGATTTAAGAGACCAGGAATTCAGTTGGTTCAAGAAAGCTCTAAGAAATTGAAGACAACTAAAGCTTCAGGTTCAAAACCCTCTCAAGAACAACAATCTAAAGATCCTAAAGAGCTATCTGATGAAGAGCTTAAGAAGATGACGGAGATAGTACCTGTAGAAGAAATTTACATTGAAGCTCTAAAGACGAAATATCCTATTAAAGATTGGGAAATCTATTCTGAAGAATAAATAAAGTATTGGAAAATTATCAGAGTTGGGAATCATACAGAAGTGTATCAAATATTTGAAGAGATGCTAAAGAAACTTGATAGAGAGGATCTGGATAGGCTTTAGAGTTTGGTCAAATAGACTTTAAGCACTACAGACCCTACAGAGGACAAAGAAAAAGAGCTTTGGGTTGATCTAAAGAGACTTTATGAACCAGATCCTAGAGACCAACTATGGGCACTTTAAAAATATATGCATGATCCCTTGGAATGGAGGCTTTATGATACATGTGGTGTTCATCATGTATCTACTAGAAGAGGTCATGAGATTTTTATGCTAATAGAAAAAGACTATACATTATTAAAAGGACTCACAACTGTGATGCTATGTAACAAGCTACAAGTGAACCAATATTCAAAAATAGCTAATGAACTTCTGATGAAAATATATAGTATAGCAAACAGTCCAAGATAACAAGATGTTTGGAAGCATCCTCTCCAGGTTAACATTTTATTCTAGAAACTTGTTTTGAAGTTAGAGTATCAAGTTTAGGGGAGGATTTTTGGGAATAAAATGCTCCAAGGTATTCCCACGGCTAGTTATGTTCATTTCCACTGCTAGAGTATGTTTCCACTGCTAGTATTATGTATTCCCACTATTGGTGAAAGGTTTTCACTGCTAAAGTTTTTCCACTGCTGTCTAAGGATAAGGATTACTCAAAGTCAAATACGCGTTATTGTTATATTTAGAATATATTCTGTGTATATCTCTTGTATTTAGGAGATATGGTTAGGCCTTATCTTGTACAGGGTTCCTTGTGCTATAAAATGAGTCCTTAGGTTAGAGTAGAAATATAGATCTCTGATATACATCTTCTCATAGCTTTAAGGTTGTGTAAACCCTAGTACTGATTGAGTACTCGTATTATTACATTAATAATATTTAAGCTTTTTGTGTAACTCACTGTTCTATTTATTTCATTGTTATTCTTCTTGATCATTAAAGGTTAGATTCCACATAACCTTTGGTGAAACATCTTAACAAAGTTTCTCTCATTGTTAGTTTGGATTTATCCAAGGTGACAATAACCTTACAAGATAAGGCATTAGATCCAAGTTTAGGAACAACAGACCCGTCCAAAACAACCCGCTGTATCACATTTTCATAACTCGGACTCTAAAGAGATTTTATACAAAACGACATTTTGAACAATTTTTTAGTTTTACCTGAGACCTGAAACTCGAAGGAAAATGACGAAAATGCCCCCTGCAAGTTTCTGCTGGAACTATTACATTTTTAATATATTTGTAGAAATTTAACTTTCAGTTTTGACCCGTTATCATGCAATTTTAAAACTAACAAGCCTCACGGCAAAGTAAATTGATATTCCAAACAACTTTTGTGTTTCGTCGGAAGGCCAAAACGAACTCGAAAGTGCTCAAAACGCCTGTTCAAAATTTTGCGCAGCTTACCAAAAAGTCTAATAGCTGTTGGGAATTTATTAAATTTTCCAAACTTGAATCGGCCGTAAAATCTTCGTTTGTAAGAGTTACTGGACGATCCACATATCGAAACATTCACTAGGACGAACTCTATCTTATTTCTAAATCAAAAATTAGATTTTATAAAATTTCAAACCTCGTAATCCGTGCCAAAGATTCTGCTCGAAAATACATTTTTAAAAACCCATCAAACAGCCGTTTTCGACTTCCGACAACATCAAATCAACATCATCTAACCTATTTTTATCATCCAACATCATTTCTAATCTAGTCTAGCGCAAGATTCAATCAGATTTCATCAAATGCAATTATTGACAATCGATATAATCACAGAATTAAATATAGCATAAGCCTTAAAAATACTTACAAAGCTTATTTAAGCAAGGTCATTAATCAAAATCGTCTCTTTCGCCCCTTTCTTTTCTAGCCGTAGGTCCGAACCAACCCAAAACACAAAACCAAAAACTTTTAACAAAACCCCGCTTGTAAGAATACTTATTTAATACTTTTAAACAATGTTCTCGACCCATTTTGACACAAACTCAAACCAATCCAAAACTAGAGAAATACTCATTGTATGCGCATTTTATTTAGTGGGATATATAAGTAATGTTGAGAGGATTAATATTTTGTATACGGATTATATTGCATGTCGGAAAAATTGACAGATTCAGGTGGTGGTGTGTGTGTCCGATCGAAGTATCAAGAGAGGAGGAAAGGAAGAACAAATTTTTTGTGAAAGAGTTATAAATGTGTGTATGTGTTGCTTTATATAGAAAATAAGTGTTGATCCCAATGAACGGATCTTGCTTTCCTTTAGTTTGTATAAAGGTTAGTAATCTTGGATAAATCCAAAACTACTATGGTAGAAACTTTGTGAGATACCTCAAAGTCTATGCGGAATCTAGATTTTGAGTAATAAGAAGAATATTAATGTAACAGTGATATGAAAACACAAAATAGTATTAACCAAACTTTTAGCGTCAATATAAAATGAATACTCTCAACAGTATTAGGGTTTACAAAACCTTGAAGCTCTATGAATTGTATTCTATGTATGCATACAATTCTCTATGAATTTTTATTTCACTATTCTATGACCTACGACCTCCTTTTAGAGAAATAAGGAGTCATAGTCAACATACAATTCATTCTATCTATCTAAAAGATATACAAAATCTTTTCCTAAAATATCTCATACATATCGTATCCAGTTGTAATCTCTTCAACAGCTTTATCTTCAAGCACTCTTATCCCTTGCAGCAGCTTTAACTCTTCAGTAGTTGTAACTTTTATCAGAAGCACTAACTCCTAACACTAGCAGTAGTAACTTATACTGACAGTAGTAATATACTCTAGCAGTATTACCTAGTAGTATTAACTACCTAGCATATTTACTAACAAGATTACTAAGCAGCACTAAGTTTAGCTTAGCAGCAGTAACTCTAACCTTGACAGTATTAACTTTAAGCTTGAGCAGTATAAACTTTAATCATGAGCTTCAGCAGCAGCAACTTCAATGGCATCTAGAAGTCTTTGAATCCCAACAATCCTCCCCTAAACTTGAGAATTCTTCTTCAAAATTTTCAAGTTTCTTCATTCAAAGCTTGATAATCACCAAGAGGATGCTTCTAAACACTTCATGGATTCTTCAGCTGTCTAGTAATAAGTTTGAGAAGCTAATAACACATTTCATTAAGATGATCAGCCTGAAGCTTCTTGTTTAACAATTCAGTTATTGTGGCAAGTGTAAGGGGATATTTCTTTTCCACCACATATAGATCTGCAGATTTGAAAATCTTACTAAGTGAACTCCACATGAGTCAAATAGCTTTCATATCAGTAATTTACCTTCCCTTAATTCTCTTAAACTGCATCTTCCACATGAGGTTCAAACATAACCTTGAGATCATCCCATAACACTCTTTCATACCCTTCCAGTGGCCTTGTTTCTCCATGCTTTGCTTTTACTAACCTCCAAAGGGTTTCCAAGTCTTCCTTGTCAAAGCTCTTAAGCAACTGACTAAACACTATATATAACTTGAAACTCCCATCAGCCCTTGTGATTTTATAATAACTGGTATTCTCTTCCTTATGGATTTTGTAATCAACAATGACTGGGGGTTTTATGGCCAAAGGAATAGCATCCACAGCTACTTCCTCTTCATCAGGTATAATTTCTACTAACATTTGAAGCTTGGCTGTCTCTTTATCATCTTTAATCTTTTGCTTCTTCTTAGTTTTTTGCTCCTGCTCACTGCCTGCTCTTTTTGAGCTACCTTCCAACATCTCAGAATCTATATCTACAAAAGTATTTACTCTAATCATGGCTTGATCAAACAATTCTTAAATTTCATCAAAACTCTTATTCTTTAACTGATTTAACTTCCATCCAACCATATTCTTTAGATATGTAGACATAGTCTTCCTCTTCTGTGCCTTTGTTGGAGGTTTGCTCCTATGCTCTTTTGCCCTTTTGGCTGCAAAGTGCTTTTTCCTTGCCTCCAAGAGTTGAACAAATAATTTTAGCTTTTCTGCCATTGTCAACTCTTCTTGTTCTTATTGCTGAAGTCTTTATGCCAATTGATAGTCTGCATAAATCTTAGCTTGAACATTGTTCCATTCTTTAATCACAACTAAATTGGCTTCTTACTGTCTTTTAGCTTCTTCTTCAGCAACCCTGGCGTCTTCATCAAATATAGCTTGAAGCCTTCTTGCTTCCTGCTCATCAAAACTAATTTGGTCTTTAACCTTTAAAGGCCTTTCAAGCTTAACCATCTTTCCCTTTCCTTTATCCATATTCTTTTGCTTATGAATAACAGTTCTGTGAGTATCACTTGGCTCCCTTATAGCAACCCCTTTTGCCTTAGGTGTTGTACTTTTCATCTTTTGTACAGTCTGAGCCAAGGTGACCTCATCTTCATTCAAATCCTTAGTAACTTCTTTAACTACAACCTCTTCTCCAGCCAAATCCTCTACATCAAACATCATCTCATTTTTCCTCCCCTCAACCTCATCAACCAAAGTAATATTTGCATCCTCATCTATATCAATAATTTCCCCCCTGTTTGGATGCATCCTCTTGTTCACCCACAATAGTTTATATAATCTCTTAAACTTGTGAGTTCTTGTTTTCTTGCTCTTCTCCAGCTTCTTAACCTTCCTCTCTAAGCTTTCAATTCTAATTTTCTATGAGGACTTGGTCTATTCTAATTCAAGAACCTTAGACAGTAAATTAGTACACAAAATAATCAATTCATTCAGTTTTATTCTATCCTCACCACTGAGTGGATCATTGGACTTTGTTGGCATTCTTTCAGGTTGAACACCCTCATCAGCAACACTTCAGGTTTACTGGGTTAAGGAACCTTAGTGACCCTCCTTGTAGGTTTTCTTACTCTCTGCTTTTGGGGTTATGATGGGTGAATTGATGTAGTTGGTTAGGTTGGGGTTGGTGTTGTTGTTGTTGGTGTGGATGTTGATGGGATAGGTGTTGTAGTGATTGTGGAAGGTGGTGTTGATGTCTGCACAACCATTGTTGGGAACAATGGTGTGTCATTGCCAGAGAAATCCTTATTGATTCTCTTCATATTGGCAAATATTTTCTTAGTGTGGCAGGGGACAACATATTTTCTATGATGACTGGGCAACCCCTCCACTTGCTTTACAAATAGCTGAATAAATCTTGGGTACATAAGAAATTTAACTGCTTTTGGATCAAGGTTTCTAAGCATACCTTCCAATATGAATTTAGAGAAGTTGATCTTCTGGTTGGTAGCTAAGCATATGATTGCAGATGCCTCAGTGCTACTGAATTTGTTCCAAGCTGTAGTTTTGGCACTCAGACATTGCAATATGGTGTGAATCGTAAACTTCCATTATGGACTAAAGAAAGCTTTATAGAAAGTCAGCTTCTGAGATGGCTTCTCATACCCTATACGAGCCATTTCTTCAAGAATGGTAGAGTTTGGCAAGCACTCCACTCCTCCTCCATCTCTAAACTAAAGGGCACTCCTGATTGTAGCTTCAGATACTACAATTCGCTTCCTATCTATTAGGGCATGTATCTTAGTTTCCCCATTTACCTTTTTCACTTCACCCGTCGTCCAAAATTGATCAATACATGAAACGTATATGGTTGGGTTGATTGTAAGAGCATTTTGGGAGGAACTTACATTCAAAAAATCAATGATTTGCTCAAACCCTTCTGATTCTGTAGGTTTCTCCAAGAATGAAACCATATTGTGAGTTTCAGCAAATTTAAGTGTTGACATTGTTGGATTTTGATGATGAATGTTGAAATTGATTTAGGGTTTTTAGTTTAAGGAGAGTTTGAATGAGTGTAAACGATGAAGTAAATGAATGAACCTTCAATCAAAGTATATACCCTTCAAAACCTAGTAGTAGTAACTCAGTAGTTGTAATTATAACTAACAGCACTAGCTTGAGTCACCAGCATTAACAAACCCAGCAGTAGTAACCCAACAGCATTAAGTTATGCCTAGCAGCATCAACTTTCACTAGCAGTAGTAAGTTTATGCCTAACAACATTAACTTGCAGCAGTAGCAGTAAGTCTTTGCCTAGCAGCGTTAACTTGCAGCAGCATTAACTTGCAGCAATAGTAGAAACTTCAATTTCATTCCAATAAGCTTTTCCAGAATCAAATTAACATTTTCTCTATCTGTTTTTACTTTCTCTCAATTCTTTTTGCTCACATATCTCTTTTTATATTTTTGCTCTCTTTCTATTTTTCGACTCACCATATCACTCTTTTCTTTTTCTCACTAATTTACTCATGTTAGACAATTTTATACTTTTTTCCATTAATTCTTGAAGTTCAATTATGTCCTCATCACTTCGAGATGTGTTAACTCCTACGAGTGGTGAATCATAGGACTATTTAGACAAACTCTCAAACCTAGTTTGAGCAGATCTGTCCCCCATGGTTTCTTGGCACCTGGGTCTACCACCTAAACCAACTTCCTGAGAAAAAGGATCATTAGGTATTGCCATGAATTAGGTCCTATTGATGTTACTATTGTCTTGCTCTGCATCTAAGCTAGTAGCAGTAGTAGCAGCCCTTTCCAGTCTGTCATACATCTCTCATAGACAGCCTCATTTTTAACAAGGTTATTAGGCTCACTAGATTGAGGAATCTTAGTGACCTTTTTAGGCTTCCTATGTGAGTATGTCTTTTTGAGTTGAAATGATGATGAGACAATGATTTGTTCTTCATGTGAGAGTTGAGCAGATGTGAATGTGTGTTGGGGATCAGTGGGTTGTCCTGACCCTTCACCCATATCTGCTTGTTGTGACAGCATAATTAGGCTGGCAGTAGTAAGTTAGGCTAACAGCACTAACTTTTGCCCAACAACACTAACTTTAAGTTCATCAGTAACTGTTGTTCCATTTCATTTCAAGCATAATCCGTTGCATATTAACACAATTAACCTCTCCTCAATCAATACTTCAGAGGTTAATCTTTAGAATACAATCTCCCTTATATCTTCTCTAAATGCAACATATCCATCATTGATTTCTTCATACTCTAAAAGAAAGGACATGTTTTTAGTTATGTGTCTTGAGCATCCACTGTTAAAAACTCCTTGATCCTCTAATCTATTTGTGGATTGCTCTGCACACTTGATAAGAAGATTAGTATCTTTTGGGGACCCAAGCCATTATTGACTTGGATCTGCCCTGTGCATCAACATAGTTAAATTTTTTACATGTCATTGATGCACTTTTGTTTTTGGAGACATGGTCTAAAACTTTTTGTTTTGGTCTCCAAACCCAATATGCTGAGACCTTAACAGCATTAACCATGTTACCCTTAACGACCTTAAGTACTACCTTTGGCCTTGCAGTATTAACTGCTACTCTTGGCCTAGCAGCATTAACTGCTTCTTTTGGCCTAGCAGTAGTAACTGTTTGTCTAAGCCTAGCAGTATTAACCCCTAAACCCTTAATAGTATTAACTCTATGAAAGTAATTACTATTTTTCTTGGCTGTCAATTTATTAAAGGGCCTTCCAACTGATGAATGTGCTTTATTATTAAAAGTATTTACATTTGTTTTGCACCATTCACTATGGATTTTGAGAAAGCAGTATTAACAGGTCTGGCAGTATTAACTAATACTGCTGCTTTTGAAAAGTTTTGCTTAGCATTATTAATTGGTACTTTGCCTGGCCTAGTTAAAACTGATGTTGGAACAAAATTTCTTTTTGGATAGGGATGAGTCATCCTTGCAAAATTCTAATGATTCACCCTTATAGCATTATTCCACACAGGCTTTTGAACCATTTTCTTTTCATAGAAATCATAGTCTTTTATTAAATGGTTAAAGCTACCACATACATAGCAAGATTTGTTAAGCATCTCATAGTCACTCCTTAATCTCTGAGATAACATGTTATTCCAATTCCTTTGGTTTCCTCTTGCTTTATTAGATGGACTGTTTGTGTCTTGTCTAACTTGCCAAGGTGATTTAGGTTTTTCAAACTCAATTTTAGCATAACTAGGCTTAACAGTTTTAGACATATCTTTTTGTTTAACAGTTTTAGACTCAACTATTTTCTTTACAACTTTAGACTTAGAGTCTTCTTCTTCATCACTATCTGACTCCCAATCCTCAATAATTGGGGCACTATTATCTTTTCTAACTGACACATGCTTTGCTTTACTGGTCTCAACTTTACTAGACATAAGAGCAGGCACACTAGTTGCTGACTCACTAAACACAGATTCATTTGTATTAGCAAGAACTAACTCAGGTTTAGGGGGCATGAAGTTCCCTATATAAGGAGGGGGAACTGCATGATACCCTTCACTTGTTTTGTTCTTATCATCCATCTGACTAACATTATCTATATCTAATTGGTTTTCAACACTTACTTGACTATCATACCCTACACCAGACTTGTGATTATCACTCACTTGACTATCTAGCAGTTTATTTAGATTCTTTGAAGAATTTTCAAACTTCTCTAATGTAAGTTTTAAATCATCTCTTTCTTTTTTAGCTTTTTCAAATCTCTTTCTATGATTTGCTAGTACTTTATCTCTTAACTTAACATCAATTTTTAAAATCTTTATGTCCTCTTCAAAAATAGCCTCATTCTTTTTATACACTTCTAGTCTTTCCTCTACTGATTCTAGACCTGCTTTATAAGATGCTACATTTAACTAAGACTTTTTATAATCACTTGACAATTTATCATAATGTTCTTTAAGGGTTTTATAAGATTTTAAACATGCTTTAGTACAAGTGGATACCTCAGTGTCTGATCCTGAAGAGTTTGAAGATCTTGAAGATGAATAGGCCATTAGAGCAAAGTTGGTAGGTAATTATTCAGCCTGGTCACTCCAATCATACCCAAATCCATCACACTGAGACACCAAAGCATTTGAAATAGTTGTCTCCACTGGTACTGTCCTTCTTGCAGGTTCTCTGTTTCTATTATCCTTATTCCTAGGAGCCCTGCACTCCCTTGCAAAGTGACCTTTTCTATGACAATTGTAGCATTCCACCTTTGTTTTGTCAAAACCAATGGTATCACCCCTATTAACACTTAGATTCCTTCTTGTCTTATTGAAGAATATGCTTGCCCTCATGGTGAGCATATCCATTTGCCATTGAAGATCCATTGCCTCTAAATCATTTGGATCAATCTATTTCAGATCTTTATTGTCTAACTGTGGACTGTTAGACTGATTAGCAAAGAATGAGTAGATCACAACATCACTCAAACTATTCATATTTGGTAAAGTAGAAGCATGATCCTGAGAGCTTCCAGCAGAAACACCATGAGCAGTATTAACTATCTCATTAGTGCTGCTAGTGCTATTGGAAGACACAAAAGCTACTTTTTGTGTATTTTGGCTTGAACTAGATGTCCCCTTGACTTCAGCTTTATAAATCTTCAGATTATTAAAGAGATCATCCAAGATTAGTTCCTCCAAATCAGTCTTGTTCCTCCAAATCAAGGTATGAGTCTTCCCCTCTGATAGCAGGCTTCTTAAAAACTTTAGATTTACATCTTCTTAAAAGATAGATTCACCATGTATCTCTAGCTCACTAATAAGCTTTTGAAGCCTATTATGAATTTGATCAAGATATTCTGAGCTTGATCCATTGAAATTCTTATACTGCTGTTTAAGAAGTGTCTTCTGAACTTTCTTTGTCTCATTATTGCCTCCAAATCTCTTTTCTATTGCTTCTATCAGAGAATTGGCATCTTTGTGGATGTTAAACTTCAGTTGATGTTTCTCTAGGAGAGCCATCATATAACAAATCTCAATTTTCATCAATGTAATTATCCATCTATTAAATTAGATGCACTGTATTATCCATCTATTAAATCAGATGCACTGTAAACCACCTTTTTATAGGGAATTTTTTTTGCTTTATCTCATTATGCAACGTAACTTGCATCTCTAAAGTAAACGAGCTCACGCAACCTTTACCAATGCCATCTATATTTATGTTTACATCATGTAAACATCCTAATATGTCAAGTCAATATCTTAATATCATTTTTACCAAGTACATTATAAATTTAACGTACTATTTACAACGTTATTTCAAAACAAGCATTGAACGTTAATGTTTATATCAAAACCCTAATTATATGTAATGTATACATATAAAAGGAATGTACAACTATTCAAAGCATGTGTACAAGTGTACAATGCATAATATTTGAATCATATTTTCCCTCCAAGTCAATGTACAACTCATTAAAGCTTAATGTATAAGTCAATGATGCAAGATAATCAAATTATGTCATTTAAGCTCCTAAATTGTGTTTAAACTTTACTACCACTTTAGCACAAGGTACAAACACTTAATGCATGATTTATAAACCCTAAAATTAAACCCTAAGTCGTTCTAAAACCCTAATCTAAAACCCTAAACCCTAAATGAAACCCTAAAACCCTAATTTCACTTTAAACCTAAAACTAAACCCTAAACCTTAAAACTAAACCTTAAACCTAATCCTAAACGCTAAAACTTACTCCTAACACTAATCCTAAACCTTAATCTATCCTAAACCCTAACCCTAACTCAAATTAAAACCCTAAATCCTAAATCGAAACCCTAAACTAACCCGACACCCCTTTATTTCATTTTGACCCATATTAAACCAAGCTAGCATCCAAGCACCACTATGACCTGAATACTACATCACCACCAAGCACCTTACCCACCTCCTTGCCTACTTACTTGCTACAATGCTTGGTTGCCAAGCAAACACCCCCTTCATCACCTCTAGGTACCCGAAACCAGCTCCACTCCCTTCCACCTTTCATAGCTACTATCCTAGCTCACCTTACTCACTCCATAGATGCTATTAGTCATTCCCCTACACCCTTGGTCCTTAATCTAAGCTCAAAACTTGGCTAACAAGGGTTTCGAACCCTATAAATAGCCAAACACCCCATTCATTCAAATCACACCTCAAAATTCATCAAACATACAAATGGAGTTATAAATCAGACCAAGGAGGATCAATTAAAGTCCCTAAGATCAGAATAGAAGCCAAGAATCAATAGAAGGAAGCCCTTGAAGCCATTTCTAGGCGTACGAATCCGAAAACCCTATTTCAACCAATTTTAGCTCAAGTAAGCTCAAAATCTTGTTCAATAAGGTTATAATCTGTATTATAACTTTCATAAGGTCTATTAGATCCTATATGAACTTTGGTTTAAGCCTTGAA
>BQNB010007281.1:40483-94104 GCA_026074375.1 Tanacetum coccineum | reverse complement strand
TAGACGACGGTCGGATGTACTCGGGACATCTTGAGGCAATGTGATTTCCTTGACCGGCTTAGCGAAATCCCTTAGGTCGTTACAACTTTTGTTGTCATAGAGGGCGAGATCCTCTAATAATGCCCAGGATTTTTTGGCGTTGAGGTCACGAAGCTTACCACCGGCCGATTGGTCAATGGTTTGTCATGTGACAGGATTGACATGGTCATAAAAAATTTGGACTTGGAGCCAAAGGTCTATGCCACGATGAGGGACTTTTTGGAGTAAGTCCTTGAAACGAGTCCATGCTTCGGATAAAGATTCTCCATGATGTTGTTGGAACATCAAGATATCATTGCGGAGTTTTGTGGTCCTTCCCGGTGGAAAGAATTGAGCAAGGAATCGGGTAGTAAGATCCTCCCATGTGGTGATGGATCGTGCTGGAAGGCATTCAAGCCAATTGCTATTTTCATCGTCAAGGTCGAGTGAGTCCACAAGTTTAAGGAAACCCTTGAGGTGTTGGTTTGGATCCTCGGACGGAAGTCCGTGGAATGAGCATCCGTTTTGCACCAACCGGATGGTGTCGGATCGAAGAGGTAACACGTTGTTCCCTGCGGGGAGCTCAATGGTATTCCTATAGCCCTCGTGGCTAGGTTTGGAGTAGTATTCTAGAGTACGGATAGGATTCTCTTCTCCCATGGTGGCTGACGAGAATGGGTTACGAAACAAATAACACGAAGAAAAGATAGACTACAAGAAAGCTACTATGCGGGAATTAAATTCTCACTTGAAAGGATTCAAGCAAGTAGAATTAAGCTAAACTATGATCAAAACCTAACTATTCCCCAGGCGGCGGCGCCAAAAACTTGATGCGCGGTCGTCGTAGGACTTCTAAACGAAGTTTTATAACTCCCTAGGCAGTGCACCTAATCGTTGTAGTGTAGTATGGAAGGCTTGATCACGGTCTAACAGAATTCTAAGGGTTGAGAGAAGATTTTTTTGTATTTTTATATTTTATGGAAAGCTTATAAATCATATGGTTTGAGAGGTTGGTTGGTTTTAGCTATTAAACTAAATATAACACTAAGCTACTGGTGATAACAATATAATAAAAGATTGTATTCATTTAATCATATATTACTCCCTGGATTGCTTCTCCTAGTGTTGTTGCTTTGTGATGACATCAAATAACGTCACTTTATTATATCATTTATCCCATTTGTTTTGCCCACATTTATAGAATTATTGCATTATTTAGTACTTAATTGTTTCAAAGTTGATAAATGCAGTAATTCAGGAGTGTTTTGTGAAGACGAGCTAAAAGGCGCATAATTTAGAGCTAAAACAAAGATATTTAAAGATTGCTAAAATTTCACCAATACGCCGTATCCAACTAGAGAGATACGGCCTGCGCCAAGACTTTACAAGAAAACGCGTTTGACCGATTCCCAATACGACGTATTCACTCTGTCTACATACGCCGTATCCATGAAGATAACTATTCGAAGATACAGTAAATCAAGTAAATTGGGAATGATATCAAAGATTTATTACGAACATAGCGCGCACTTCAAGGAATCCAGCCCAATATGCCGTATCGACCTTGCTGGATACGGCGTATTGAGTCTTTTTCAGACACTATAAATAGAAGACTCAAAAATGAGTTTTCAGTGTGCAATATCATATTCTTTATACCATACTCACTAAAGATGAATTTTAGAAGAGAATATCAACCACCAAGGTCAAGCATTGATTACGAATCCATATAAGACATCATGTAATTTTTACTCTCTTAATCGTTTAATTTTCAATTGTTTGATTACGCTTGTATAATTACAATGGTTGTAGGCTGATACCCTCGGGTATTAGTCATCTTAATAAAAGTTTAATGTTCGGTTTGTTTTAAAAATCGATTTCTTAATTTATTATTGATTGTTTAATTATGTTTTAACCTCATACTTGTTTATGTGTTTGAATATGCGACTTATCATTCAACTGGATCTAGTGATACGGACCAAGTAATCTAGATACCTGGGATAGCTCTCCATATCGTGTTTCATATGTCTGGACCAATAGGATCACAAATAACATTATGTCTTTGTCTTTGAATTATGAGCTTAGTTGGACCGGTAGGTGACCTGTTTATGTTTCAGCAATCATGCTCTTAATTTACTGATAAAGATTGGAATAGTGGACTACCAGTATATAAAACACCATCAAACAATAAGTGGGTAAAGTCCCGTTGGGCTAGGGTTTTAACATGATCACCACTGCTTTAATTCCTCTAAGATAGATTATAAATAAACTAAAGGATGCTTTATGCGGATGCGTTTAATTATGACAGGATTAATCGTGTCTAGGTCCTAGATGATGGTCCCGCCTAAGCTTAAGAATGATATGCCGCTTCTAGATAAGTAAATCAATGCACTAAAACACAACAACCATCATTGAACGATTAATATGCGCTTAATACAGTTTTCTATCATTTGGCTTGTACCACTTTTCTATCTTCTAATTTTCTTCTTTTGTGTTTATTGTGTATTGAATTGGTATTTGTTTCCACCAAACCTGTGCCAGTCTCTCAGGCTGAAAACCCCCATATCATTAGACAACGTACATAGCATAGGTTTAACCAGTAAATAAACTAATTAAAATAATGATAGAATATATGATTAATTTTCCACTCTTAGTGTTCGACACCTTACTTACCATGAATTCCATCTTGACCGGGTACACTACTCGTTAAAGTATTGTTTTAGGTTTGTCGGCTAAATATAAATTTAAAACTTGATAATCATATAATTGACCCTACACGACAGTACATCAGGTTTTTGGCGCCGCTGCCGGAGAGTGAAATAATTAAACCTTATTCTTATCAGTATTTCTAACCTTTAATTAAATTAATTTAGTGTAATCTAATTATTTAAATTATGTTTGTATCGCATTGTGTGTTTAAATTGTTTGTTTAAATTCTCGCATTTCATTGTTTTTTAATATTTATTCTGTAGACTGATCACCTGATAGCGCGTATCCACCAGTTTGAATACACGTAATCAAACCCATCTGACTAGGACAGCGTATTGAGTTTCACAGTCTAAACGGCGTATCTGTTTTCCAAACAATACAGCGTATTTCGTGAACTCTATACGGCGTACTGGCATTCAACAGACCTATACTGCGTATTCAAACTAATTGAATACGACGTATTTGTTATCTGATACAATAAGCAATTCGATGTTCTATATCTTATTAACAATTTCCTCCATTCTTGAGAAAGTGGTGATCGCTTGTCGCAACTCAGGATGGCACCAAGCTATGATGACGCAAGGAAAAGGAATGAAGAGCATAATAAATCACGGATGATCACAACTTCCGAACTAAAAATCAATGATGAATTCTTGAAATTATTGCAGGACAACGCCTTCAATAGCATGGATGGAGGGGACGTTACCGATCACATTACAAAGGTGCTCGAAATAACTGAATAGATTAAGATGCCTAATGTAGAAAAAAATGAACTACGATTACACGTCTTCTCAAAATCACTCAGTAGAGATGCCGAGAGATGGTGGAACGATGAAATTATTGAAACAACTATCACCTGGAGCGAACTGAACGATAATTTTTTTCATAAATATTACCCATTGTCCCATACTTGCAATAGCAAAATCCCTGATGACCTGGACAACGGAACAGATTACTTTAAATTTATATATTGGCTGGCATCAAAGTTTGACAATTATTGGGCGATTGACAAGAATACCAAAAATAGGCTATGGGAATTCTATGTGAATGAACGTGCTAAAGGAACGATTGGAGACCTTGACGAATACAAAGAACCATGCAAAAGGACATGTTCAAATATATTTTATAAACCCTATTTTGACGCACAGGAAGCAAAAGACATCTACGAAGTTATTAATAGGGAATATTCTCCGATACCAATCCTCGCTCGCCGCGACATTGATAACCCAAACGAACTATGCAGAACCGAAGAATTCATAGTCGTACGACATTCAATAGGCAATAATGAAGAATTCATTGCTGTGGGTCCAAGCAAAACTAATGCTGTTGAAAGAACTCCTGACAGCATGTCTTGCATCTATCATGAACTCTTCAACAAGAAAGATCGCGGATGGGAAGTAACACGGACAAAAAGAAGGAGAAAAAGGTCGAACTTAAAGACCAGCTGAAACAAAAGTGCTTCCCGGGAGACAACCCGGTCATTTTAATTGTTTGTCGCATTTTAATTATTTGTTGCACGAGTCTGTCTTCCCAGACACTCTATACGGCGTATCGAACCCCTCTGGATACGGCGTATAGAGCTGTCTGGACGTTATCAGTTTTAAAAACTTAATATTTAATTTCTAGTAATTTAATTGTTTCTACAGGAACAATACGGCGTATCCTAGGGTTTGGGATACGGCGTATTGATCCCTGTACAGTTGTGTGTTTAATTGTTTTCTTGTACCATTGTAGCGATAAAAAAAAAAAAAAAGATAGAATTTTCACTTGTCTTCTAATCTTTTATACAGGATCTTGCTGAAACTATGATATGGTATATGCTCAAAAAGACATGTGTTAAACTTATCTGGGCATGCTGAAGCCCTAGTCAACACACTTTTTGCTCAATGAGTCATCTTGGAGAATTATCACGAGCAAAACATCAGGGAGTTTTCCGTTCTAATTATATTCTTCCTTATTATTTATTTTAACTATAAACTGAGACGTTGTAAATTAAGTGGGGGATGGAGAATTAGAACGTACTTGTCTTCTTTTTTACAAAATAACATGCAAAGTGCTTAAAAATGCCAAAATTAAAAAAAAATTAGCATGACTTTTGTAAAAATCACTAGTTTACATTACTAGCCATTGAAACCCTTGATAACATATTGTAGAATTAAGCCTATTCCGTCCAACTGCTTACTAAAAATTCCACAAAATTATGAGTGTGCCGGTGATGTAGTGGACTTTAGAACTTGGCCTGGTATATCACTCGAGACCGCAATGATTTGTAATATGGATTTAGATGGAGGAACATGTTCAACTGATAAATTTACAGGATTAAACCAAATAGCCTACATGTCATAAAATCAACTAACTACACTAGTTAGTTAACTTCCGTGTAACCCTTAATTACTCTCATTTTTAGAGTAAAATCCTCTAGAACAACTTGTTGACCCATTCCTTTCCTTTTCTACACCATATTATATGTTTCGTTACACCTTTGCACCTTAGCCTACCGTGTAGATTAAGCCTATTTTAATAAATGTTGCTAGTTCCTTTCGTGTAAAGTTTTGTATTTCCTGTGTCAAAGTGAAATTTTTCTATCTCTATAATGGTCGGAAAATTACACATTGCAATGGGAAAAATATGTAGCTCGTAAGTTTCACTACTTTCACGGTTATGAATCATGTCCGAAAAAGAAGTGTTATAAGAAAAAATTATACGGATGAATTGTGATAGTGAAGACGGTGGAATAAAACCGAGATTTATTATATACTATTTCAAAAAAAAGAAGTAGAGAAGAAAAATAGTCGGTTCAAAAGAAGTTTATACAGAAGGAATTACTGGGAAGGATCGATTATTCATTGATCCTTCACCACAATCAAACAAAAAGGGAGCGAAGTCTAATGGCGGCCCCCTTATATATAAGGGGCCGCCGGGACTGCCACCAGCAACAGCTACTTTTTGTCCCCTATAAATACTGGGCCACCCATTTCAAAATCAGACTTCCTCTTGCCAAAAATTCTATCGAGGCAATTGTCCTATATGTTCGAGTCTTTTGTCATGGAACGGATCGGGGAATGGGTTACTAGCAATCGTACCTTAATTTGTTGGCTCGTAATTTTTGTTTAACACCCCATTTACTTCCCTTTCCTAGCAACTAACCTTACTGTCTACTCGAACGAGAACTTGTTCGAGCATGCATTTCTATTCTGTCGTTACGACTATGTATGCATGTCTCAGCTACCTTGCTGAATGACGACTTTCGGTAAAAGTTAGAAGCTCCCTGCCCTATATCGTTCTTCATCCTAACCGTTGGTTAAACACGAACAGGGATGTGATCGTATTGTATATGTCTATTCCATCGTTACGGCCGTGTATGTACGATACAACTGCCTTGTTGGTGTGGTACTTATGGTGAAAGACTGTCGAATGATCAACCCTAAGCCTTCTTTAAAAACCCAATTATTTGATTGACGTTTTCTCCTTAGCTTTAGCGGTGGAGATGTGTATCCTTGCCAAGCCTATGATACGAAACTAATCACGACCAAGCAATTGAGCGTACCAATTAAATGTTGCAACCCCTATATTATTCGAGTGATCCTGAGTGTTTTCATTAACCATATTTTCGTGAGGAGCTTGTTAGGTGATTAGGACAAAACGATGCTTAAACAGAAAATCCTCAACTTCGGTTGGGACAGCAGAGGGCATTTTCATAAACTAAAAACTTTTCTAAAGTCTACTTGAGGACAAGTAGGATTCAAGTGGGGGATATTTGATGACATCAAATAACGTCACTTTATTATATCATTTATCCCATCTGTTTTTGTAACACCCCCAAATTGGGTCGCAGCAGAATAAGGGTCCGGGGCGTGTTACTTCTCAGATCAATAACACAAGATAATATAAGAACGACCAAAAAGTCATTTAAAACTGATACATTGGATTTAATAAAGTATGTGTTACAAAAGCCCGAAGCTTTACTTGTTATTATTACAAAGATTTCCAGCCCATAACAGATATACAAAATGTAATGCGACTAAATCTTTAATGCATGACTTCAAAATATAACCACCAATGTATCCTTCGCACCTCGTGCTTAATGACCTCCTGAAAAACATTGCATTTAAAAACGTCAACATAAAGTTGGTGAATTTCATAGGTTTATGTAAATGTATATGCAGGACCGCAAGACTTTCCCAGTGATAATGCAACAGATGCAGACATCACAAAATGCAATTACGTTTGCCTAAGCTCATGACACCGAAGCTCGACATAAATGAATACAATATATAAATATTGCCTACATTGCCCGTAAATGATGTTCAACCCGTAACATCCAGTATCTGACAATATATACGTCGTTTCCATGATAGCAGTCACCCGAACGTGAGGTCAAACCAAAAAGATCTCTCTATAATCATTCGCGCTCACAATTCCAGTAATTGACAGTTTAAATGATTCATGGGCATATTTTTTTTTAAGTGGCTTATTCGCTACTTAGGCAACACGAAATCATGATAAAATGTACACTTGCGTCCAATTGTAAAACAAGGCATGTTTCTCACCCTAAAAACTTGTAAATCATTAATTGTAAAACATGGGGCTATGAACTCACCTTGAGTGAGTAAACTGATAATAAAATATCCCAAGTAAAGACGCGTCACGCTAAACTATACAGCCCAAATGCAACCTATGATATTATAGGTCGAATAATATTCCATGTAACGTTGTCAAAACAACAACCTATATTAATCCAATATATTATCATCGTAACTATATCTGTTTCGGCTATCATAATTAAGAGGTCATGACATGAAACGTACGAGGAGTTTAGACACTTAAATCGAAATCCAACAACTCGTCAATACGCCATTCCAAAGAAGCCTTATTATGAAATTCTAGTAATATAGCAACTTGATAACAAATAACATATATATTCTATATAGCTATATCACCATCTAATCGTTTACATGAAATCGTAATTATAAAGTAAAAAATGTTTATAATTACGCCTTTAGCAAAAATGACATAACTTTGTCGTTTTAAGCCCGTTTATCGCGTTTCTTACACGCCCACGCTTCGTATTAAGACGAGTGATCCATAAAATCATACATTTAAGGGTTTTGAGATTCTGTGATGAAATAGATGTTTTACTGTTCATAAAGAAACAGCTATAAAATCGTTTTTCCATACTTTTGAATTAACCGTACAACCCGTTTTAGTGTCGATCTTATTCGTTATAGGCTCAGTTTTTTTTACGATTCTTTCGAACATGTCTCGTAATTGAAAGTTTTTATCATATTATTGATGTTTACAAAGTATTAAAGTTTATGCCAAGAATAGTAACTTTTTAAAAAATTTGTTTTATAAAGTATTTAGCGTCCAAAAAACTCGTAACTAGTGTATCATCTTTCGTTATTGAATCCGTATTTTTTGAGTTTCTTATCATTTTGGAATCCTTATGAGATGTACTATCTTTATAAAACATAATATGGCTGCTTCCAATGACAAAAGCTTGAGTGAAATTCAACTTGAGCATTGGTAGGAGGATGGATCAAGGGTGATGGTGGTGAAGGTGATGCATGGGAATAGGCATTATGTAAGTTTTAAGTTTAAGATTCTGGATGAGATATTGTGAGGTTGGTTAATCATTTGGTCTCTAAGTAGATTGTAGGATAGTGGTGAAGGAGATTGAGGATTGACTCTTGGGGAAGTGAAGGTGAGGCATTTTGAGAATAAGGTAGAGATTTTGGTGTTGTTCACCTCCAAACTTGTCTTACCAAGATTCTAGGTTTCCTAGAGAAATTTGGAGGAGGGTTTGAACAAGACATTGATGATTAAGATGAAGAGGATAAAGAAGATGAAGAGGGTGATGGTGAAGTGTGATAGTTGTGTTGTTTAAATAATGGAAGAGATATGATAGAATGGCAAAGCATGGCTTGGATATAAAAAAATGCAAGAGATGGCTTAGCTAAACAGGGAAGTGCCAGCTTAAGGCTATATGTATGAGGGTCAAAGGTATAGAAAAAGAGGCAGGACTGCAAAATTCATGCCCTCCTATTGGCGGTCCCATAAAGGGGTTGGCGGTCCCATATATATTTAGGGGCTGTCTATGCTTTATGGGGGCCGTTTTCTGGAGAACAAAATTTTCTAGTTTGACTCTCTTGTTTTCTAGCAGCATCTTCTAAATTCAAGGTTCAACTAGACCTAACTTAACAACTTTAAAAAATAGAGTTGCAAGTCTAAACATGCATCTTCTAACTAAGCAAGTAATAATCAAACATGCATGGCATTTTCACATAGTCAAGAAGTTCACATAATAATAAGCAAATAAGTTGTTGGATGATAAAATTGAAGGATCACCCAAGGCAATTGTGATTGCCTTTAGAACTCTAAATCCTAAGAAATAAATAATAAGTCAAAGTGTGATATAAGTAAAAGTACTAATAGATAAGGCAAAGTGTGATATAAGTAAAAGTACTAATAGAAAATAGCTAACAAAGCATTCAAGCATGATCATTTCTTATTTCCTTTCATCATGTCCTTTAGATCTTTTCCGATCCACCTTAACCCTTTTCGGTGTTCATCTCGATGTTGAATTTGGTGGTTTATAATTTCGGTTTGGTATGTGTTTAAAGATTGATTTTTATGAGGTAGGTTTTCAAAGACTCTAGGGACAACATTTGACAAAGAGATAATGAGTTGAGGTAACGAAGGAGTGCTAGAATGAGAATATTCTTTATCATTTTCATCTAAGTGATGAGATGAAGATGAATGATTTAGAGCGGTGGAGGAAGAGCTAGGATTTGAGTCATGACATCTTTTCGTGCCATGATCCGATCGCGTCTTTTGCTCATAATGAGGAGCGAGGGGATGCATGACTCGATCATATAAGATGTAGCGATCAATTGCTAACTCAGGAAAGTTTGACACAACATGATTGAATAATCTAGTTATAAGCATTCCAAAGGGTAGAATGACTTTAGGATTGTTTCTAATCCTTTCCATTCGTTTAAGAATGAAGAATGCTAGATTATACTTTGTAGAGGTTTCAATGCAATAAAGCATATGACAAAGATATGCAGGGACATGATCCTAATGACCTCCTAGAAAAAAAACATTTTCATGAATAATTTCAACCCACGATTTCATGAGTTTGAATTTCGCGAGTTAAAATTTCATTCTCATTTACCATAATAGTTTTCTTATTTCTAGTACGAGTTACTTGACCTTGTCGAAGAGTTTGAATGAGAGACTTTATGACCCTTGGAGAAAGAGGAATGGTTTTATAACGACCTTTTGATGGAGTACATATTTCCAAGTAATCAAGTGACCACATATCGGTGTATGAGACGTGGCCTTCAAACTGAATTTTTAAGATATGACCGAACTCTTCGACAGTGAGGCAAAATGACTTATTTTGAATGACAAAGTTGACAACAAAATGTCCTTCAGAATTATTGTCAAAAGTGAGCTGGCTATAAAACTCAAGAACAAAGCGAGGAACAATTTGTTCATTTATGTTCACCAAACATTCAAAACCAATTAACTCAAATTTGGTAATAAGATGACCTATGTTTTCAAAATTTTGACTTACAACCCAACGCTCATGAAAGTATTGTTTCTCTAGATTTGCAATAGTGTTTCGTAATGGTTGATTAAATTCATTTGATATGAGTGGAATGTAGTTACGAGTATTTTGGTGATCTAGTCTGGTGATTCGAGGCATTGTCACCTAAAATAAAAACAACAAAATGCATATTTCATTATCTTATACTTGTATTGTTATTTTGAACTCGTGCCTAGTGTGTGCTTATATGCAACATATGTAGAGTAACGGTTAACTCGACCTAGACATAAAACCTAAGAGTTAACCCAAATGCTCCTTAATTGATTCTACTCATCCAAACATGTCAAAAATACATATGAATCATGTATCTTGACTTTTGTTCAAAAGATCATTATGCATGTATGCAAAAACATTTTTAAAGTGTATTAACAATGAATAACAACAATTTTATTGTGATCCTAACATGAGTGATTTTGAAAATAAAATTGGGGTTTTGTGCGAAAACTATTTTTGACAAAACACACTTCAATCTTGCAAATACTATATCTATGGGAAGCATATTAGTTGTACATTGTATTCTAGTAGTCCTAATTGTACACAATTGCAATAAAAAAGAAAAATCCCCAATTTTAATTTTTATGTTCACATGAACCCTAGACACAAATTAAAAGAAAATAGATGAAATGACTTACATTTTATGATGTTAAAGATGTTAGGAATTATTGTAGGTGTTGATTTTATCTTCAATTTGAGTTAATTTGGTCAATATTGAGTTTTTGGTGTGTTTTTGTCGTTTTCGTCGCTGCAGCAAGAAGAAGGGGATGTTTGGTTTTATGTTTTACAAAGATGAGAATGACAGACATAGTGTCCCGCTAGTGGCGGTCCCATATCGATATGGGGGCCGCCCATTTTAATCCGGGGGCTGCCAGAGATATGGGGGCCGCCCTGAGCTGAGAGATTTTTGGCTGAATTTTGACAAAATTTTTACAAAGAGGAGTGACGATTTAATTTTCATTTCGCGAATTAAAAATGCTCAAAGTACTTCGGACGAAGTATTTAAGTTGTCACGACACAGAGTGGAACACCAACTAGAATTGAGACAGAAAAAAGAGAAGACGATTTATGGATATTTAAATGATTCACGTTTAAGGGGTTTAGTAAGAATGTCGGCGATATTGTCAACGAACGACACTTTTTCGATAGAGATATGTCATTTCTGGACATTATCACGAAGAAAGTAGTGACGAATTTTGATGTGTTTGGTTCGAGAGTGTTGCACCGGGTTTTTGCTAAGAGTGAATCGCGGAGCCTGTATTGGTCGCACATGATTGGGAGTCGTTGAGTTCGTACGTCATAGTCGATAAGAGCTGGTTTCATACATTAGTGCTTGTTGAATGCCTTTTCGGCGGCTTTCGGTATTCGGATTGATTCGTTAGTGGATTAATAGCAACAACAGTTTTGGTTTCTTCGAGAACCAAGATGCCAAACACATCACACGACAACGTCTACAAATACTATAGTGCCTCTTTGGTTCCACAGTTATAGCCGCTAAGATCAGATTTTGGCATATACTACGGTTTCTATGCCAGTCCCCTTAGGATACCATAATCCTAAGTGCGTAGTGCATTTAGTGTATCGGAAGCTACGCTTAACCGCTTCAAGATGAGAGGTTTTGGGAGCCTCTTGGAAGTGGGCACAAAAGCAGACAATAAACATGATATCGGGCCTACTCTGCGTTTCTAGGTATAATAAACTAGCTATCATGCCTGATTACTTGGTACTATCTGCCTGGTCTCACAAGTTCTTCATCAGTCGTGAGTTTAGTAGATCAGAGGACATGGGTGGTTTTCATTGGGTTTTAGAAAGTCTAAGCCAAATTTGTTAAGATTTATTTAATATACTTATATTGATTAAATAAGATACCATCTTCCATTTGTTTTATTTGTAATCCAAGGAAGAAGTTGAGTTCACCCATCTTGCTCATCTCAAACTCATTATGCATGATTTTGGCAAATTCATCACACATGTCTTGACAAGTCGAAGCCAAAATATAATAAGTATGTAGTCGACATATATTTGAACGATGATGAGGTATGAACCTTTCTTTCTTGGTTAATAGAGGTGTATCTACCATTCCTATTTTAATCTCATGTTTAATAAGATAGCTTTTAATCTATTATACAAGCTTGGGGCTTTGTTTTAAGATCGTTTATAAAGCTTTCTTAAGTTTATAAACATTGATCTGGTTTTTAGAACGTCAATGAAATCATGGAGGTTGTGCTACGTTTACATCCTTATTGATAAAACCATTAGGAATGCACTTTTTAATCCATTTTTGGAATAGCTTTTAAAAATCCTATGCGCACAAGGCATAAGCTAATAATATTCTATGACTCAAGTTAGCAACCTAGGGAAAAGTTTCATATAATCGATGCCCTCTTGTTGATTATAGCTTGAGAACTATATCTGCCTTATTTCGAGAAGACAATATTGTTCTTGTCTAATTATTCTAAACACCCACTTAGTTCCTATGATAGCCATATTCTTAGGTTGTGGAACTAACTCCTAAACATCGTTAACAATGAATTGATATAATTCTTCTTGCATAGAAATTATCCAACTTTCATCCGTTAAAGTTCATGCACATTCTTAGGTTCTATAAGTTTGATATAAATACAAAAGAAGTTACTTTAGTTTTTAGCTTGTATGACTAAGGTTTTTGTTAAGGTTTGCTATGAAAACAATTTTTTCTAATGGATGGTTCCTATATTCTTTAATTTGGCTCGACTTGTTAAAGAAAGAAAGATGAAACATGGTGTTTTCTAGTGAGAGAAAGTAGAGAGGGTGAAAGGAAAACTATGTGTTTTATTAAGATAAGAATGAGAAACAATAAACTTGCACCAACCCCCTCCCCCCATAGAGAGACATGGGGGTATTTATAGCCTAACACAAAGCTATCTTTACCTCGTTTACTATAATAGTCCATGCGTTTAGCAGTTGATTTATAGCTAGTCTAATTCACGTGTAAGACGCCAGCTTCACTAAAATAGTAAGGCTAACAATCTCCCTCCAAGATGGTGTCATACGTGAATTGGTTACAATGTTTCCTACAAGCAAAAATAAAGCAAAATAATAAGAATGAAGTCTAGCATTCCTTGAGATTGTCTTCAATAACCTTGATCTACTTGAATGCTCCAGCTTTGTTTCTTCAACTTGTAGTGAGAACACACTATAAAGTACTGCTAAGGATGACTTAGAAAGTTGTTTTCTACCGGATTGATCTCGGACCTTGATTGGATTTCTGCTCATAACTTATTGGACATAGCTTCAAAACTCCTTCTTCATACACTTTCTGGTCATTTTGAAGTTTATGAATTAGCTGCATGTCTTGAAAAACTTCATTTTCCTGCACTTCTAGTCATGTCGAAGTTTTCTAGAATCTGCTTTTCATTTATCATCCTTGAAGTTCCCTTATTCGAATACTTCGGCTTTGATATGAATTATGCTATGAACTTCTTGTGCAATATCTAGTTGAGTTTTTACTCCCTCTTAACTAGTAGGCTCTTTTTTCTTTAGCTCCCTCCCAAACAGACACTTGAGACTGATGTGAATCAATTGCAGCAAATCTCTTATGGAACTCCTTTCTATTAGGTACACTGTTGGATAGGGATGATTCATCAACATCGTCCATCCACTAAGAAAAGCATTCCAGTCTTGTTTAAATTCAGCCCAAAGTACACATTTTATCCCTTTTACGAAGTCGAAACCGTAACACCAAAGTAACAAGTTGAAGCACTAATCATCTTTGCGGACTAACCTCCGATATATTTTATAACCTCCGATATATTTTCTCCCTCCAGGAAACCTTTCTGTGGCTTATATAATTGCTACACCAAAGTCAATTAAGTCCCGAATGTACGCAATTTATCCCTCTATGTAGTCGAAACGGTAACATCAAAATGGTAACATAAAAAATCAACTAAGTACTGGATGTACACATTTCTCCCTCCAGGATGATTGACTAATGACGAATCATCTAACAGTTGTTTGTGTATATCTTATGGAAACTGGAACTGCTTACTTAGCTTCATAACCCGTGATTGCATAGGCAATACTCTGTGAGAAGATGTCGAATCATACTCTCTTTAACAATTCTCTCTTGATCAACCCGATCTAAATCCCCTTATCTATTCTGTAGGCTAATACTGATGACATGATTGGACAACCACACCCGATCAAAAGAAGAACCCGAGAATGAAATAAAAAATCCTGAACTGTCCACATAATCTTGTACTATCCGTGTGATGAAGAACGATGCAGAGGAAAATCTATACACCCGCACCAAAATATACAAAAAATACAACACCTCTTGAAATCTTCTCAACTACGTGAGACACTGAGTACTACAATGTAACTCCTTAAAGTGATAGCTATAACCCGTGAGTACTACAATGTAACTCCTTACATCAGGTATAACTAGATAAATCAAGTATTCATCATAAACAGTATATGCCCGAACAAGAGTCTCTTTCCCCCTTGATTGTAGAAGAAAAGAATCAGACGAAATAAGTACACTTCCCGTGAAATCCTACTTCAATCCCAAATAAGTAACATCGGAAAAAACTCTGTGGTCATTAAAATTCAACACTAGCCATTATGAGTGAAGGTGAATTTTGTGATTTAAATAGATTCGTTTTTTAGGTGTGATGTATTGTGTTTGTTGTGTTTGCTGTATTCATGATTTTTGAATGTTATGACCGTGTTAGAAAGCTTGGAGTTTGTCTGGGCTTCAATAGATTAACATAAGCACGACCCGTCCAAGTAATAAACCTGATCATTTATACTTTACCCGACAAAATGTTGTTTTAATACCCAGCTTAGTCCGAAAACTCGAGCCCAAAAATAGATAAACCATAAACATATTTGGCCCACTATCATAACTCAGCCCAACATCTTGTAAACTTTCGGCCCAACAGAAATTGTCACATAAAATTTTGTCTAATATAATTTTTTGTGAAACAAATTTTGTGGCCCAATCTACATACAATGAGTCCAACTGCAGCAATCATAATCGACCCAATATCTTAATCATTATCACTGGCCTAATCTGGACATAAAATAACTGGCTCATTTACTTTTCCTAAGTCACTGCCCAATAAATATTGATAAGATCTGGCCTACAAAAATTAGTATATCTGATCCATCAATTGAGATAAATAAAGCTTACCCCATTTTACTAGGGTAAAATCCTTAATCTCATTTCCATTTTATACGCAGCCAAATCTTATCTCACCATCAAAACGCATCTACCAAATTCCTTTCAATTTACTTTGGCCTTGTATCCAAACCACATACACATAAAGCAAAACAAATTAATCTATCTTGCCTGATCATATTAAAAACGTGATATCGTATACCCTTTGAAATCTTTCAATTGAACCATACACGAACGAGAATGGCGTGGCGTCAATATCATTTAGATGGTCTTGGGTAGGTTTCTATTACATTTTTGTGTGTCAATCGAAAAAGTGAATGAATTTTAACAGATTTGTTAAAGTTCTTTCTTTTATTTTCTAATATTAAAAGGGGTTTTAACCTCCACAGATCTATGATGAAGTATATGTTTTGTGTACATGATCTTTAAAAAGGTCTTGATAATTAATTTTTATACACGAAAGACATAACCTGAGATTGATGATTTTTATGTTTCCGTTCGAGTCTTTGTGGATGTAGAGGAGATGATTTTGTGACGATGGGATCTAGGATAGTCTATGGATTTGGTTTGTGGATTTGTTTGTAATGGTTGTGACTGTAGGTATATAGGATTAGATATTGGATTTGATTTGATGTATTGAGGCTGATGTGGTTGATGTTGTTTGGTTGTTGTTATGAGTCTTCTGTCTTCTTTTCCATTTCTTTGACCTTGACTCGTTGTGACCAACTCAGTTGACTCGTTTGACTGAGTTGACCCGGTCAAATCGGTAATTACCGAGATGACCCGGTTAAATCGGTAATTACCGAGTTGACTCGGTTTGGGTGGCAAACCGCTGGCATCAAACCGCCACGACAACCAAACCGCCACGACATCCAAGCCGCCATCCCAAACAGCCATTACCAAATCTCCATCACCAAACCGCTACCACCAACCAAACCGCCACCACCAACCAAATTGCCACCAAGTTTTGAAATGGGCAGAGTAACATTTAGTTTGGACCATAAAAAAGGGCAAACCGCTACACCTGTTACAAATCGCCACCGTAAACCGCCACGGTCAAACCGCTGACACAGTGGTACTTATATACTTTTTCTTGAAAAAGTAGATCTGGGTTTTTTTTCTTATCTTTTTCAGCTTTTTCATTCAGCTTCAAAGAAGAAACAAAAGACTTGAAAAAAAATTGTGTAACACCCATAAAAACAAATAAGCTATAATACGCTTATAATAAGCTATAATAAGCCAGAATCAGTTATAACCATAAGCAAGCAACATAAAGAAAAACCAAACTGTGGCTTTTTCCATAAAATAAGCCCACAAAAATAAGCTTAAATGTGCTAGAAATAAGCTGAAATCAGCCCACGAACACAACACACAATACAAAACATGAAAATGACAGATTCGAGACCCCGACCATAATAATCAAACCGACCCAAGAATGAAACCTAGGCTCGTGATACCACTTGTAGCGTGATTCAAAACACCTTATTCGGGGGGTATTGGTTGATCACACTAAATAAGATGAAACATGGTGGTTTTAGTGAGAGAATGTAGAGAGAGATGAAAGAAAAATGTGTTTTATTGATAAGAATGAGAAACTAACAAATGAACTTCCATCAACCCCCCATGGAGAGACATAGGGGTATTTATAGCCTAACACAAAGCTATATATACCTTGTTTACAATAATAGTCCCTGCATTTAGTAGTTGGTCTATAGCTAGTCCATTTCACGTGTAAGACGCCATCTTTACTAAAATAGTGAGGCTAACAATAATATTGACTATTTCATCAAACTCTACAGTTTCATCCTCAATGTCATTTTCTAAGAATTTATTTTCGGTAAACCTAATTGCTTCTTCTTCACCTAAATCATCATCCACCAAGGGTGATGTCTTAGAGGGTAGAGGAGTTTTATCAAATGTCACGTTGAGTGATTCTTCAATTTTCCTAGTGTGTTTATTAAGGATGATGTAGGCTTTACTATTTTGGGATTAACCTAAAAAGACAGCTTCGTATGACTTTGGGTCAAACTTAGTGAGGTAGTCTTTGAAGAATACTAAATAATCAATAACACCAAAGAACAATGAAGAAATCTAGAGAGAAAGAGGTTGGGAGGAAGTTTCTAGTCAGAGAAAGTAAAAGAGAAAATGCACACTAAGATTATGAGAAAATCAACCAACCAACACCCTCTCCATGTTTGGAGAGGGTATTTATACAAAAGATAGGGGCTGGCCTAATGGGCTAAGTTCATGGGCTTTCCATGGGCTTTTCCTAAGCTAGCCTATCTAGTTTCCAAATATTACTTTATGAGCTATTTAAAGATATAATGGTAGTGACCGACACTTTTTGTGTTCCTAACAATCTCCCCCTAAGGGAGGTTACACCATTTTACAAAAACTTAAACCTAGCATACTATGCTTTGTCTTCATTCTTGTGCTCTCAGACTTGTTTTCTTTACTTCATCTAGTGAATATAATGTAGTGATCTTTGACTTTAGGCTAGAGCTTGTTCTGATAGGCTTGACTTGAATGTGAACTTGAACTTCTTTGAGATCATCAACCAAGCATAATCTCTTATCATCATCTTGTAATCTTGTCACCGTCTTGTGCACTTGTGACTTTTGGACTGACATGCTCATACTATTCTTGAAAGCTTGAATAAGACATCTTTCTTGAAGATCTTTAACTATAACAAATCGTTACTTTAAGAAAGACGTTCGGTATCAGAGTGACGAAAACTTCTTTAAGATTCTTTAACTTTAACACTTCATCACTTTAAGAAAGACGTACGGTATTAGAGTAGCAGAAGTCTTGAAACATTTACTTGAGATTTCATGATGTCTTTACATATGTCGGTCGAGTATGAGCATGTGGTATTGGCTTCGACTTGTCATCAGGAAACTGCTACCACCGTCAGGAAATCTGTATAAATAGGTTAGTGATAAACAACATATATGGACAAAAGTGGCTTTGTCATTTCGTCGAATACGGTTGTAACAACCATGGTTCCCCGTTATTCAGTATAAATACTGCTTGTGATCAGGTAGAATTCTAAAGAATCTCCTTGACAGGGTTTCGCAGCTGCACTAGCCGTTCTCATTACCGGAGCATCTCAAAGCTGACAACACAGTAAGAGTGAACCGGTAAGTTACTATCTTCCCGCTTAAGTCGTCAATTTGTGTTCAGCTTTCCTATGCCCAGATACCCTTGTGAGGCTTCCTATGGACATAAGATTGAAAATTGATTTAGAAAATCAGTCGATGTATCAAGATGCAAACAGTTTTTAGGACATACCAACAGTTTTACCTTTTTTAAAATTATTTCGTCAATTCATAAGCTGGACCGAATCCATATCCAGTGTCACAAGTTTGATCCGTGTAGGATCTCAGAAGTCACTCACCAAGAGCTTGTTTGATGTTGGCTCAAGCAAGATTTCCATCTTCACTGTGACAAATTTAAGAGTCACTCCGATGTTCTGGCAAAATCACAAGGATGATGCGTAGGACTCTTACATTATTACTTGTTTTCACAATGTGTGAGAAACAAATACATTTAGATAGTGTCCTAATGAGATTTATGGATGATATCTTAGCTCTAGACTTAATAGTGCACTTTGGTTTTAGTGATCAGAGGATGGAGCAGACTGCCACCTTTTCAATACCAACTAACTCGGAGTGAGAAAGCTGATAGAAATGCATGTAATCTCTGTGAGAAATGAAACAGAAATATTTTGAGAGACTCTGAGTGGCTAGGGAGGGTTGTGCATTGTATCACTGGGTCCATGATGCCAGTCTTCAATGTCAGCAATCATCTTTGTGATTCTTGACAACAGATGTATTGACCCGGTTTCTGCCTAAGTGTAAGGAGGGCTTCTTTCTTTTCACCCTTTATCTTAACTTTTCTTTTTAATTCTTCAACCCCTTCAGTGCTTGCTGAGACTTCATAACTAGTACCTTGTTGGGTTTGTTCCAGCACTAGCTCTATCTCAGTCGGCACTTTTCCCTTAATCTCACTTTACTCCTTTTTTCATACCTAAGGACTTCTACAATAGTTAGTAGGATATCCCTGGGTAGATCTCTCCGGTTCTGGTTGGATCATAGGAATGAATTCCTAAACTTAACCACCTTATAACTCCAATACAGTAATTTAAATGGTCGGTCTTTGGTACTTCCACATTTCAGCCAACACATAAACATTTGCTCCACCTTCATATGTGCATCGATTAATCGAAAGAGTTTAGCACATATATAGATTAGCGTACACTAGAGATCTTAAAATTCACATCTTTAGCCATATATTTTAATCACATTTTCTCCCCTTATCAAAAATGTTAAATCTCTTGATATTTTGGATATCAATTGATTTAAATATTCATGGTTTCAGGGAAAAAATGTCCAATTATTAACAAGCCAATTATTAAAACATTTTAATGTTCCCCTGCAAATTATAAAGGATTAATATGGTATTTTAGTGCGTTAATTTGAAATTTTTTTTTGAAAATTCTTAAAAATTCGCACTCAAATACTATATATGTCTAATTATAGTCTTACACTACATATGTACATATTTACAAATTTATAATATATAAGAAATTGACCTTATATGGAGAGGGACACAATATGACAAAGTCATATTGTTCGTTCAATCAGCCTGAGGTCTTTCCCGTATTCTCTTCCACTAACAAACTTATCTAAATTCTGCATCAACTTCCTTTCATAAAGCTGCTTGTCTGATGACATCAAATAACGTCACTTTATTATATCATTTATCCCATCTGTTTTGCCCACTTTTATATAATTATTGCATTATTTGGTACTTAATTGCTTTAAAGTTGATAAATGCAGTAATTCAGGAGTGTTTTGTGAAGATGAGCTAAAAGGCGCATAATTTGGAGCTAAAACGAAGACATTTGAAGATTTCTGAATTTTCACCAATACGCCGTATCCAACTAAAGAGATACGGCGTATCTGCGCCAAGACTTCACAAGAAAACGCGTTTGACCAATTCCTAATACGGCGTATTCACTCTGTCTACATACGCCGTATCCATGAAGATAACTATTCGAAGATACAGTAAATCAAGTAAATTGGGAATGATATCAAAGATTTATTACAAACGTAGCGCGCACTCCAAGGAATCCAGCCCAATACGCCATATCGACCTTGCTGGATACGGCGTATCGAGTCTTTTTTAGACACTATAAATAGAAGACTCAAAAACGAGTTTTCAGTGTGCAATATCATATTCTTTATACCATACTCACTAAAGACGAATTTTAGAAGAGAAGATCAGCCACCAAGGTCAAGCATTGATCACGAATCCATAGAAGACATCGTGTAATTTTTACTCTCTTAATCGTTTGATTTTAAATTGTTTGATTACGCTTGTATAATTACAATGGTTGTGGGCTAATACCCTCAGGTATTAGCCATCTTAATGAAAGTTCAATGTTTGGTTTGTTTTAAAAATCGATTTCTTAATTTATCGTTGATTGTTTAATTATGTTTATCACCTCATACTTGTTTATGTGTTTGAATATGCGACCTATCATTCAACTGGATCTAGTGATACAGACCAAGTAATCTAGATACCGGGATAGCTCTCCATATCGTGTTTCATATTACTGGACCAATAGGATCACAAATAACGTTCTGTCTTTGTCTTTGAATTATGAGCTTAGTTGGACCGGTAGGTGACCCGTTTATGTTTCAGTAATCATGCTCTTAATTTACTGATAAAGATTGGAATAGTAGACTACCAGTATATAAAACACCATCAAACAATAAGTGGGTAAAGTCCTGTTGGGCTAGGGTTTTAACAGGATCACCACTTCTTTAATTCTCTAAGATAGATTATAATTAAACTAAAGGATGCTTTATGTGGATGCGCTTAATTGTGATAGGATTAATCGTGTCTAGGTATTAGGATGATGTCCCGCCTAAGTCTTAAGAATGATATGCCACTTCGAGATAAGTAAATCATTGCACTAAAATAAACAAACCAACAATGAACCGGATTTAATATGGCTAATACAGTTTTCTATTATTTTGCTTGTACTGCTTTCTATCTTCTAATCTTCCTCTTTTGTATTTATTGTGTATTGAATTAGTATTTGTTTCCACCAAACCTGTGCTAGTCTCTCAGGCTGAAAACCTCCACATCAATAGACAAAGTACATAGCATAGGTTTAACCAGTAAATAAACTAATTAAAATACTAATAGAATATAGGATTAAGTTTCCACTCTTAGTGTTCGACACCCTACTTACCGCGAAACTCCATCTTGACCGGGTACTCTGCCCGTTAAAAGTGTTGTTTTAGGTTTGTCGGCTAAATATAAATTTAAAACTTGATAATTAAATAATTAACCCTACACGACAGCACATCATTGTCGATATCCTGAACCATAACCCAAGCCCTTTGTTTGTCTAATCCACTCCATTTTCTCTTTGGCAGATATTCCATCCTTATTCCATTAGCAATATCATGAAGAGCAATCCGAACATCATTGAGCGTGCCATAACTAAATTTATGGAGTTCATCAGCACGCATCAATCTATTTCTGTTGTTCTAGTCCTTGTATATCACTCCTTTAGGGTCTGAATATGCAGTGTATGTGGTCCTGTTCCTGAGCTTTGACCTGAATGTGTCTTGCGTGGTAAGGTTGAGCTTCTTTTGGTAACTTTTGACACCTAATTGAAGATCTTCCACCCGCCTTTGAATAACAATCCGTTTGGTGAACATACGTAATGCCACATTCAAGTCATACCGTTCGTCGATTATGAGATTGGTCAGCTTTTGTTGAACAAGTAGAAGTAATATGTCTTCTATGTCTTGTAAGCGAAGTCGTGGGAAATCACCTTCTCTAAACTTGTACAGCTTCTGATCCTCTCGATGAACTTCAATCTCTTCCAAGTGACCGTAGTCATACTTCTTCATAATTGAAAGTCTGGTAACCGCAATGATTCATTTTTTGGAGTATACATCCTTTGATGAAGACATGTTGGCAGAAAACCCGTAGAAATGTTGACGTTTGATACCCTAGTGTGAAGTACCCCAGTAGGCATGTTTATCATATTTCACCGTTACGGGACTTCACAAATTTTGAACCAAGTCTTCAATCTACTTGATCTCATATGTAGTGGCCTTTGTGTTTATAACTGAAGTTGAGTACCGTCAGCTTAAGTCTCCACCTTTTAGATATTCTAGTTCGTTGTTGATGAATAAATCTTGAGGGATAACTTGACGGCCTCAATGATCTTGAATCAACGGGAGAGGTTTGCTGAGATCGAACGGATACGGGTTGCCTTCAAGGTTATGCCAGTCGAGTCGTTCAGTTGTGGCCTTGGAAAATTCTTCAAGATGATACTCTAATTCTGTAAGACTTTTGCAGGTTCCTTTGAGTAGCTCGAATGCCAGTCCAACTAGAATTTCTTGATTCAGATCTTTATTGTTGAGCCAATTCAGGACAAATGCAATGAAGTCGAATGAGGTATCCATGAGCTCATCGAATGAAGTACGAGGTTCTTTAGCATGAGCAACTTGACTAATCCAGGTCCGAGGAGGTCAGAAGTCAACTTGTTGTCTATTGTTCCAATCAGTATTAGGAGTTGGAGGTCGCTCGGGTTTCTTGAACCAGTCAGCTTTGCTAACCTCCTAGTCAGCAGGTTGTTCATCATTGTCTACCGTGACGAACTCTTGATCTTGTTGCATGCCTGAGTCTTCAACAGTATGACTTGGCTCTTCTATATGGGTAGACTTGCCTAAAGGCTTATGTTGAGATTGGGAGGCGTCTTTAGAGGTGCCTGAAGACTTCTTTTCCTTTGACCTTGAATCTCTGGATGACTCAGCTTCCTTGCTTGACTTCCTTCTTTTCGTCCCTCGGTCTGATCCAGCGGAGGGATCTTGATCTTTGTCTTTATCATCTTTACTCCTCTTTAACGTAAACACTTCACCATATGAGTCAAATAGATCTTTGTCAGTTTCATAAGATTTGACCAGTGCTTCATAAAGCTCCCATTTATAAGCAGCTTTATCATATGATTTGTTCTTCTCCATATTGTCTATAAGCATCTTTGTTAGTTCAAACTCGGAGAGTGCTGCAGCCACCTTATACGTAGACTGTGGTTGAGATGAAGACCTTTTCAAGACTGCAGCTTCTAGTGATTCTGCAACATTCTTCTTAATCACAGGAGTTGCAAAGTCGTAGTCTGCTTAAGGAAGAATCTGAGAAAGTTGAGTTGTAACTTCTTCTTTAATAATAGTTCTCATTGATGTGTCAACGAGTTCTATGTACTCATTCTTCTCATCCTGAGCTTCTTGTCTGCAATCCAAATTATGTGCTTGAATGGCCTTGTTTATAGCTTCTCCAAGTTTGTTATCAATGCAACGATCAACTATAGCAGGAATAAAGGAGAGAGCTTGAGCAAACTGGTCAACTTGCTTTATCTTTGACAAATCTTTTTCCATGTTGGTGACTCTGTCGTTGAACTTGAATACAGATGAGAAATCTGGAAGTGAAGGAAATGAGGTTGTAGCTTCAGAAGTTATTGGTGTTGAAGTTGGTGTTGCTTGTTGTGGAAGAGGATTGAAGAACAGAGGTAGTTGAGGAATTGTTATAGTGAAGACGGATGTGATTTCAAGAACTGCCGTTGCATGATGAGCTAAGGTTTCCATCAATGAAGCAATCTCATTGTCAGCTGGAGAATGATTCTCTAGATTTAGGAGCTTGCTTGTAAAGTCGGAGGAGACGGAAGAACTTTGTACAGGTTCATCAGCCTTCTATGTGTCAAGGACCGGAGTAAGTATCACTTGAGCGTCTTCCTCTACTTGCTCAAACCCTGATTCTTGAGAAATATTTTGTTGTTCTGAGGCACCTTGATCAGCATCGGTTATCTCAGTATCTTCATTTCCTAAATTCACATTCACATCTTTATACAACTCTTTAGTGACCTCATTATCTTCTTCATCATCCATCGTTTCTTCATCATCAATCTTTTCTTCTTCTTCTTTATAGTATTCAGTGGTAGACTGATTGAGAATAGGAATCTTGATTCTGTCTGGCTCAGTTTTATCACAATCAGTCTCTTTGTCATCGTCATTCGTGTCATCACTTTCTTGGTTATCATCATCATTAACATCATCATCATCATAGCTATCATTACCATCATCATCATTGTCACCATCATTACTTTTATCTTCAGAATCATTTTCATCATCTTCATCTTCTTCTCCACTGTCACCCCAATACTCTTTCTTATTTTTAGAATCGTATTTCGGTACATTAGGAACCCCTAGTATATACTAGTTCCTTCATTTACACCAGTTGTCTTGAGATGTTTCTCATCAGGAACCCTTGATTTAAAATTAGTTCCATCACCTGAGCCACTTGCTTGTGAGATATGAAAGTCTTTCTTGCTTCGTTTAGTAGCCTCCTTGAGCTAAGCAGCTTCAGAAAGAGCTACTTCTGAAAGAACATTTAGACTCTTGCCTCTGTCAGCCTTAAACAACGTCTTCTTCTTAGTCGGTTTAGGTTTGGGAGCAACAACTTTCTTAGCTTTAGCAGACTTCTTCTTGGAAGGAGATTCCTCAGATGAGATGGCTGAATCTGATTTCTTTTGACTTTTCCTTAATATTGGGGGTTCAGCTCCTGAAGCATTTTCATAATAAGTCTTGTAAGCAAGAGAGTCCAACAGGGCTTGATTCGTCATTGCTTGAGGAAGGATTTCTCCATATACTTGAGTGTTTGCATGTCTGGAGACAAATCTCATTCTGCCTAGTAAGCTGTCATCCCTAGAAGTGTGCATGAACATTCTGTTTCTCATTGAGATAGACTTATCTTTTTCAAGGAAGTGATGAATGATTTTTTTCGTGAATCTTGGATTGAACATCTTGTCTTGCTTCTTAGAATCTATGTTGTCAATTTGGTAAGCCAAATCCTCCCAGATTAAAGCAACAAAGTCCAGATTCTTCTTGTAGTACATTCCCCATAGGATTTGAACTCTTGAAAGTCAAATCTTGTCGAGACTAGATACCTTTCCACAGAGAAATTTTTTGATGATTGATGCAAAGGTTCTCCATGGTTGGTGTAGATGATCAATAATAACATATGTGATGTACTTGATCTCTTCAAAATGACCAAGTTCACAGATAAAAGATAGACCTCCTCTTCAGTTGGGGGTTCATAAAATTCTTTACCCTGAATCCTTAGACATATGTTGAGAATATCTCTGAACACTTCGACATTCACATAAAACTTCTTGTTGTCGATCTTGAATCGATATGATGACTTGTGTTAGGTGATGGTAGCCCAGAACTGATGCATGTAGATGATAGGGACTTCAACTATGATAAGGAATGCAGGATAGCATGTAGTAAAAGAAAGAGCATCCAATGCTACTTGGTAAGTGGGTTCCTTTGGCTTCATTCCTGGATTGATCCTCATGTTGCATTTGCCAATAACCTGATGGTTCTCAAGAGCAACATGGGCATTGTCCAATTTAATTTGTTGAGCTTTGGTTGTCATGATTCTGCTAAGAGTTTGCCAATACAGTTTATACATAACCAAGTTTATATATGACACTATAAGGCATATTGTTTAAATGACAGGCAGGCATTTAGATTGCAAAATTAACCAACTTTCATTTGCTACTTAACTTTAGTTGAAAATTGTTTACTTAACGTGTAGATTAATTAACCTCTTTAACTAATTCGCCTCCTTAAGTAACTCAACTAATTTGCCTCCTTAAGAAAAAAAAATAATTCGCCTCCTTAAAAGAGTTCACTAATTCGCCTCCTAAAGAAAGTTCACTACTTCGCCTTGTTAGGAATACAAAAAGTATCGGTCACTTCCAATATAGTTAGTAGTAGCTCGTAGATTAAACATATGTAATAGTAGTAAGCTAATCGGGCTAAAGGCCCATGTAAAGCCTATTAGAAGTCCCATAGCCGGTCATATGTGAGAGTATTTATACCCTCTCCACACATGGAGAGGGTGTTGGTTGGTTGGTTCATTTTACACACATAATCTAATCTTTCTTTCTTGGTTACTTTCTCTCACTAGAACCATCCTCCCATCCACTTTCTCTCTCTAGAATTCCTTATTGTTCTTTGGTGTTATAGATTACTAGTATTCTACAGTTGGTATCAAGAGCCATGGCGTGATTGATTTAGTTTTTTGTGTTTGGTTTGTTTCGTTTTTTCTTATCAATCCGTACCATCTTTCTTTTAGTTCTTCTTGTTTTCGAAGCTATTTTGTACACTAAAAGATCATTTACATAGGTAAATCTGATCTAGTATCATTGGATATAGGTGTACAAGCTTTGAATAAAAGAAAACATCAAAGTTTTGTGCATTTTTTTGTGTTCGAAAGTCTTAGAAAGTATAAATCTTTATTTCAAAATTTTTGTCTTAAAAATCATAAATTTTGCATTTTAAGGTGTCTATAGGCTTAGTAATACTAGTTGTACAAGAAATTTTAGGAAAAACGATCAAAAGTGTGTCTTTTTGTGTTTTGAAAAATTTGAGTTTCGTCTAGTTGAAGGCGAGTTAGCAATCTGCAGGTGAAGGCGAGTTATCAAGGAGAGTTAACAAGGCGATTTAGCAACTTTCTTTGCAAGGTGATTTAGCAACTTTCTTTGCAAGGCGATTTAGCAGATTCCTTCACAAGGCGATTTATCATCTTCTCTTTGCAAGGCGATTTAGCATATTCCTTTACAAGGCGATTTATCATCTTCTCTTTGCAAGGCGATTTATCATCTTTCCTTTGTAAGACAATTTATCAATCTTTTAGTACAAGGAGAATTAACAAACTCTCAGTATAAGGCAAATTAACAATTCTCTTCATAAGGCGATTTAACAACATTCCTTAGGAGGTGAATTAACAATTTTTCTTTTAGAAGGCGATTTAACAACTTCCATAAGGAGAATTATTTCACTTGAACTAAAGTTTAAAACTCAAATTTGCTAAAGTAAATTATACGGTTTATCTCTTTGATTTGTAAAATCCCGTAAAACATCCAATTGTCTTCCCGGTTTTATCAAGAATTGTAAAATCCCGTGTAGTTTCAAGACTAACAATACTTAAAAGACAACTCACTAAAAACACAATTACTTTCAATCACTGTTCGATCCACAAGTAATCTTATAACATCAAATCAACATGGATTCAATGATTCCACTTGGGCAAAAGAATACTCTTGCAGAGTACATGATACTCTCCGGTGCTGACAATCGTCCACCAATGTTGGACAAGGACCTGTATGATTTTTGTAAAAGTAGAATGTAATTATACATGAAAAACAGAGAGCACGGAAGAATGATACTTGAATCAGTTGAAAACGGTCTACTCATTTGGCCTACTATTGAAGAGAATGGGGTGACCCGAACAAAGAAATATGTTGAATTATCTCCTGCTGAGAAAATTCAAGCTGATTGTGATATGAAGGCAACCAACTTATATCTATTCACTTGTGAATCATCACAGAGTTGCCAAGGATTTATAGGAGAGAGTTTAATTACTGATGCAAGGTACCTCTTTGACTAAGCAGGAAAGAGAGTGTAAACTGTATGATGCATTTGATAGGTTTACTGACATCAAGGGGGAATCACTTCACAAGTATTACTTGAGATTCACTCAGCTGATTAATGACATGAACATTTACAACATGAAAATGGAGCAATTTCAAGTTAATACCAAGTTCTTAAACAGTCTTCCACCTGAATGGAGTAAGTTTGTTACTGATGTCAAGCTCGTAAAGGATTTGCATACTACCAACTTTGATTAGCTTCATGCATATCTTGAACAACACAAACTCCATGCAAATGAAGTTCGTATTATGCGTGAATGCAATCAAAATCCACTTGCATTCGTTGCAAATCAGCAGATGACACCACCTCACTTCAACAATTACCAGTCTTCATACAACAATCCTCAGCTTCAACAATAGTTTCCACCATCTGAGTATGGATCAATTTATTGCAATCAACATTACTCATCTACTTATCCATCACAACCTCAATTCAATCATTCATCAGTTAAACCATCATATCCATATCAGTCTCAAATGAATCATCAAACCTCATATGTTCTACAAATTACTTATCAATCACCTCAAGTTTCTACACAACCTATAACTGAGTCACCTCGTGTGGACTCAAGTTTTGTTGTTCCTGTATTCTCTCCAGGAGATGATCCAATTGCTTGTCTCAACAAGGCAATGGCTTTTCTAACTGATGTAGCTTCCTCAAGGTTCTCCTCAACCAATAATCAACTTAGACATTCATTGAATCCAAGAAACCAAGCCACTATTCAAGATGGAAGGGTCATAGTGCAACAAGTTTAGGGGAGCCAAGGTCATAGTTATTCTGGTACTGGTTATAAGAGTAATGCTACTAGTTCTGGGGGAAACAATGCAAGTGGACAGGTAAGGGTTGTTAAATGATACAACTGTTAAGGTGAAGGACATATGGCTAGGCAATGCACTCAGCCTAAGCGACCGAGGAATGCAGCATGGTATAAGGATAAAGCATTGTTAGCTGAAGCTCAAGAAGCTAGACAAATTTTGGATGAAGAGCAACTTGCATATCTAGGGGTTCCAGATGGTCAAGCTGTTCAGACAATCATTCCAAACAATGCTGCTTTTCAGACTGAAGATCTTGATACGTATGATTCTAACTGTAATGATATCTCGAATGCAAAAGCGGTTCTTATGGCCAATATTTCCAACTATGGTTCTGAAGTTATCTCAGATGTACCTCATTCTGAAACCTATCTTAATGATATGGAAAATCAAAGTGTGCATGCAATACAGGATTTTGAATAAACACTAGCTGTGGATTTTACAGATAATAAGATAAATAGTGATAGCAATATCATTTCGTACTCTCAATATTTGCAAGAAACACAACAGAAAAATGTTCAAGATACTAATTTACAGGCATAACAAGATTCAATGATCTTATCTGTGATTGAACAAATGTCAGAACAAATGATTAATTATGTAAATAATTTGGAAAAGGCTAATAAGGAACAGAATAATGAATCAGTAACCGCTGAACTAGAAAGATATAAAGAACGAGTCAAAACTTTTGAGCAACGTCTTAATATTAATTTAAGCAGTCGTGAAAAAATGATTGATTCTCAAATGGATGATATGATTAAAGAGAAGCTTGCACTGAAAGAACAAGTTGACTCATTTGAGCAAAATCTTTCTAAACAAATCAAAGAAAAGGAATGTTTATTGCAAACATTCACTGTTTTCAAAAATGAATCCAAAGAAAAACAAAATAAATATATGAAAAATGAAATTGATTTGGAAAAGAGGATAAAGGAACTTGATAGTATTATTTTTAAAGTGGGTCAATCTGCTCAAATAGTGCACATGTTAACAAAGCCTCAAGATTTTTATGATAATATACACAAACAAGCTCTAGGTTATCAAAATCTGTTTTATCTTAAGAAAGCTCAGCGGATTAAACCAACCTTGTATGATGGTATTGTTATTTCTGCTAAATATGTTGCTATGCCTGTGATTGATGAAGAGAAAACACTGATTTTAGAAGAAGAGAGTCGATCAAAAATTTCTGAAAAAGAAAAGGATCCAAAGGCCATTAAACAAAGCATTTCTCATAAACCTACTGATTATGAAAAATTAAATAGACTATCTGATGATTTTGGGAAACGTTTTCCTCCACAACAAGAATTGTCAGCTGAACAAGCTTTCTGGTTACGTATGTCCAATCCTACCAGTAAACCTTTTGATGCATCACCTATCAAAATAGAAGCTCTTAAGGAACTTCCTAAGGTAAGCTTGGTGAATGAAAGCCTTAAAAAGCTTAAATTTCACCTTGCCAGGTTTGACAACGTGGTCAAGCTAAGGACTACACCTGATGCTCATATAGAAGGTGAATGAGGGTTTAAACATACTAAAGTTGTTTTTAACAATGAAATTATTCCATTTCTAAAATCTTTAAAAGACATCTTCAATGTGTTTAATAAAGATCTTCTAAATGAAATAATGGAAGTACAGACAGTTTTTGACAAAATGGATGATGTTGTTCAATAGTCTTCAGTTGACAAACAATGTTTGGAAATTGCTAAGATACAATTACTTTTGGTAAATGATCGACTCGTACAACAAATCATGTCTCAAGATGTTCTTTCAACTGTGATGAATCTGTGATAAGCGTTTCAATCTTGAGGCCGAAATCACAAAATGTGCATAATGCTCTTTTGAAAAGTTACTCACAACTTGAAAAACATTGTATTTCTCTTGAATTGTCAATATAACTTAATTAAAAAAAATCAAAAAGATGAATCTTGTAATAATCAAAATGCTCTCGAAATTTTAGAATTTTTTGAAAATAATGATTTGAAAGCTCAACTTCAAGACAAAGACAGTACCATTTGTAAGTTAAAGGATATTATAAAATCAATGAGAGAAAAGTCCAAGGAAGAGAATGTCTAGTATGATTATTGTGAATAAGAGACCAAAAACGTAGAACTGGAGAATAGTGTGGCAAAATTGCTTTTGGAAAATGAGCGTCTTTGTAATGAAATTAATCATGTGAAACAGGCTTTTAAAGAGTAGTTTGACTCAATCAAAAAGATACGTGTTCGCACTAAAAAACAGTGTGACTCTTTAATTGATAAACTGAACTTAAAATCTGCTGAGAATGAGGATTTAAAAGCTCAAATTCAAGATAAGGTTTTTGTGATAACGTCAATAAAAAACGATTTACAAAAAGTAAAAGGAAAAGAAATTGTTGATATTGATGCACAAATACCATCTGCCAACACTATTGTTCCAGGAATGTTCAAGCTAGACTTAGAACCTTTGGCTCCTAGGTTATTGCAAAATAGGGAAGCTCACATAGATTACCTTAAGTACACTCAGGAACAAGTTGATACTCTTTGGGAAATAGTCAAACAAGCTAAAGTAAAACAACCTTTAGATAAAGAGTTAGACTTTGCCTGTAATCATGCCCAACGAATTGAGGAGTTACTTGTATATGTTCGAGATACATGCCCTAATGCGATTAAACTTAATGAGAAAAAGGTTGCTGTCAAACCCAAAAACAAGGTCAAGAAAGTTAGGTTTGCTGAACCTCTCACATCCTCAAGCAACGTTAAACAGGTAGAGTCATCTAAAACATCAAATTCTAACACACATGTGTTGTCTCCTATAGGATTGAAGTGTTCTACTAGTAATTGCGGATCAAATCCTACAGGAAATAAAAAGAATGATAGGATCTCGCGAACAACAAGTAGGATCATGAAGAATAAAGTAGCAGCCCAACCTAGGAAAGTTAATAAAAAGAATCGTGTTGTTGAACCTATTCGTGATGTTGATGTTAAGCATTCACTGTTAAATGTTAATTCTGAACGTATTTGTGCTACTTGTAAGAAATCTATGTTTAATGGTGTTCATGATATGTGTCTTCTTGATTTTATGGAAAATGTAAATAGCCGTGCTAAATCTGCTAAGAAACATAAAAAAAGAAAATATTTGGAAACCTACGGGTCATGTATTCACTGAAGTAGGACTTAAGTAGAAACCAACAGGCATAACTTTCACTATAGTTGGTAATTCATGCCCTTTAACTAGGATCACTTCAGCTAACGTAGTGCCTTCTAAGAAAACCACTTCCCACTCAGTTGAAACACAAAAACCAGAGCTTAAAGTCTACAGTAGGAAACCTAAAAATGTTAAAAATGTAGGTTCGAGTAAAAAGGCTAAGATTGTGGAATCTAAGAATGCTAACCACTCATAACCCAATCATACTTGGGGATCCAGTGCTACAAATATTCCATCTTCTTCTTTTCTTGTCATGACAGGTTGTCTAGATTGTTCTCCGGTATCTGGACTCCGGATGTTCGAAACATATGACAAGGAACCTGTAACAACCTAAGTTTCACGACGCTAAGTTCATGTGAACGAACGTCGACATTTAAAATGTTATTTGTCATGAATAATTATTTTCGTATTGTATTACGAACGGAATTTAGAAATTTTACTTTGAACGTTTCGCAAGTCAACGTTTTGACCGCGCGACCGTTAAGCGTTTTAAATGTCATAGAAATTTTCGACTGCCGCTAAAACGACACGTATTACTTTTTATATGATAATTCTTGTACATTATTAACGTCCATAGTCTCGAGTTAGTCCGAAAAAACCGATATCAAAACTTATTTTGACGTGATTTAACATCTTTAATTTAATATTTAGAACAAATTAAAAGTGGAACGTGAAATAAAATTTGAGTCACGGAAGTTTAAAATCCCGATCTATGGTTTTTTGTTTTTATTTTAAAAAAAATTTGAGCGTGTCAAATGTCTAAACTAGAAAAGAGGGAGTGACCAAAGATGTCAAAAGCCCAAACAACAATTACTCTATATAAACCAAACACACACATACACATATACTCTTTTGTTTTAACAAAAATGGAGCTCTCCCCTCTCCTCCCTTTTCCGACCGAGCACCACCACCGGAAGCCCCCGCCGGTCGCCGGAAAACTCACATGCAAAATGATCAAGTTATATTTTGTTAATCCCCTCGTTATTTCCTACGTTTTCCACCAAAAATATATAACATGCAATGGATATTTTTCTAGTTGGAGTTCGGGTTTGATTCAAGTAATTTCAGTCGAAAAGTGGTAGTAAAAGGGGTAGATTATCATGTTAGTGAAGTTGATTTTGTTTGAAAAGTGTCGGTTTTAAGCCGATCGTAGGTCTCGTCCGACGTTTCGAGCAAGTAGCCAAGGAAGACCGAAAACCATCTATATTTTGGTTGTAACTATTTTACTTACTAGTTTGAAAATTGTTTTTGTGATTTGATTCATTTTTCGTGCTATTGTATGTGTGAAAAGCCCGAGGATCTTGCCGTCGTTAAGGTAGATTTGTTTGGAGATTGAGTGAGTTGGATATGGTTTATAGACTATCATAGATTATATGTCGTGAAATGAAATATTTGCGGCGTCAATAAATGGTTCATCTGCATGCGTTACGTAACATATAAATCTGGGCAGAAACTTTGGCGCAGAAAACGAGGTTCAAGATTTTGTAAAATCTGATTTTGGTTTAGAAAATATGGTAGAGGGTATTTTTACAATCGTTTCGGTACCCTGTAACTCCTAATAACGAAGAAGTTACGACGAAAACAAGATTTGGAAACTTAAAAATTTTCAAACAGCTATGGTAATTTATTTGGGTGCTGACAGATTCAAAAATTCGGCGATTTAGCACTATTCGAGTCCGATTTTCGGGCGGCCATTCCAGCGAAGCACGTTAAAGTATGCTGCGTAATAACGTTTTACTTTTTCCGCCGAGCTATGCGAGTTTATAAAATCGAGTATAATTGGACCAAAACCCAAGTCCCAATATTCTCATTTTTATTAAAAATGTCATGGTTCTTGCAGAAATTTGCAGGGGCATTTTGGTTATTTTCTATCTATTTTCGGGTCTCGGCTAAAACTAAAAAGCTGTCCGGAATGTCGTTTTGCATACAATCTCTTTAGAGTCCGAGTCGTGAAAATGTGATATAACGGGTCGTATTGAGCGGGTCAGATCTAGTAATATATCTATACTACATGTAAAGCATTTTCATACAAATCTTGAAAACTAAAAAATTTAATGCTAAATCTATCTTAGGAAACCATTGAGGTGTGATACTTGTAATCTGCTAGAATGTTATATTCACAGAAACTAATTTTAATGCAAGGTCTTATTCACGGAAAGTATTGATATACTCAGCTAGAATGTTCTATTCACGGAAAGTATTGATATTGCAAGGTCTGATTCACGAAAAATATTGATATACACGGTTGGAATCCTAATTTAGACGCTGGAATGATAATCAACCATAATGTGAAGTTGAAACTTCTCAAACTACATATGGCAAGGGGTTTTTTTCCATTGCCTATATAAACAACCATAATGTGTTAATTCATTTCATAAGTCTCATGATCAATTTCTTAACTTTGGAGTTGTTGTGTTTATTTTGCTTGCGGATTACACTGTCCTGAATTCTCGATAATGAGTAGTTGTTGGATTGTTCTTCTTTTACTTATATCATATCCAAATTGGTTCTATGATAAAGAATGGTAATTTAGACTAATAGTCACAGTCTTGATGTTAAGTTGTTTGAGCGAATTCATGTGTTGTTGCCCTTTATTTAATGCTTCTTGTCTAATCTACACTAATTTCTTACTTTGCAGTTATTCAAAGGATGAGAATTTTGCTCGTTTGAAGAGTACTTCAATGGATGGGAATTTTTCGATAGGACTGCACAAGGAACAATGTAATATACCGCCCCTTCAAAAAAATAAGATGAGGGAGTGATGTAGAGTTCGGTGGTGATGTATCATGAACATTCATGAAATTGTATTTGAGAACTTTTTTTCTACTGTCAATATATTTTATTTCCCCTTTATGTTGGTGTTACCGTTGGATCATTTGAGTTTGGTTTGTTCATGTATGTAGTATGCCATTTTGCTTGACTAAAATGGTTACTCTTAATTAATATTTCAATTTTTTTTTCTTCCTGCAGGTTTATGTATCTTTTAAAACGACTGAGGGTCAGATTTTAACCACCATACACAAGGCAAGATCTAAACATTTTTACATGCATTATGCATTTACTCAAATTACATGGCAAAGTTTCCTGAAATAATTTGGTCAAAAAGCATTATAGAACCATGTAAATATTTTTGTTAAGTTTCTTATGTTTGATTCTTTTTGTGGGTCAAATCTCATGCCTTAATAGATAATAACTTAATCAACCATCATTAAAATTCGAGTTGTGTCGCATTTGAATCCAAAAATATCAAGTATAATTGTCATATGGGTTGTGTATCATTGCCATTTAAATGGCAACCATGCATTTGTTAAGATACCGAATTAATATAGTTAATCAATCAACCATCATTAAAATATGATATCTCCCTTTTATTTGATAAACCGTTTAGAGTAATCTAAGGCTGTAAACTTTTGTGTAAGAGCATGTGGGTGACATGTAAAGTAACTAACTATAATGTTCGGATAAGCTTTTGAGTTTTTTTATGGGGGTTGGATAAACTCATTTTCTATGGCTTATGGGCTTACAAGCTATTTTTTCACCATTCTTCACAAGTTATCTCAAATACTCAACAAAGGCTTAGCGTGTATAAAATCAACTTTAGCCTAAAAGATATACACGAATTAATGTAATGTTTTTATTTCACTTTCACTAATGTTTCTATATGTTCTTTGATACATCTTAAGAATTTTTTCTTTAGTTAAATTATCGCATGTTACATCTGTTTGCAATTATATTTTGATCTTTTTCCGTTCTATTTTAAATGTTACACGAAACACTTACCACAATATCATATACCGATAATTATCTGCCCGTAGGAATTTTCGTCGCTATGCGCGGGTAAAGTCATTTAAAGTCCAACGTTGACTTTTGAAAGTCAAGCGGGTTGATACTAGACTTGTCGGATGTTATAAAAATAATAAACGCTACTATTATTACAAGTAGAATATTTTAGACTTAACGATTGTTATGAGCGAAGAAGATTCTAAAAATAGAAACTTTTGAAATATTCAGGTATAACACCGATATGAGTAAACGGTAACCAAACTAAGCGCCGAATGTGCGATGAGATAAATAAATATTATTATAAGTATAATTAGAAGACGAGACTTACTAAAAATGGTAACTTTTCGAACATAGCAACTTTCTAAAAATAGAATGTTTTCGAAAATATAATGTTTTCGATTAAGCGACTTATAAAATAAATAAAAGAATGATCGTAACTCAATTACGTGAAGTTTAGGATCTAGGACGCGCAAGTAAATTTCTCATCACATGTGTATGTATATCTATATAGTTTTAATAGTTGCGATATACGCACTATTCGATCGTACTTTATTGTATAGTAATCGAGCAACATAAATTACAGATCAGGGTTGAGCTCGTTTACGAGTAGTTCGTGATTGTTTTGGTTATTTGATCTTCGACTTCGATCAAGGTGAGTTCATAGCCTCGCTTTCGAACTATTTTAAATGTTTTTAACCCGCGAGGGGGATGATTGTTGTTTTTATGAAAATGAGAATGCAATATGTTTTGATACATAATATGATTCCATTACTATTGAGTTTATGCCTTTTACTGTGTGACCGTTAGTTGCGAGTTGTAGGTAAACGCTAATGCATTAAATAGATCTATTAGGTTTGACAACCTTGTCCGGGGTTTAAATCAGTTGTGAGCATCCTGTAACGGACATTTTGTAGTTAGTATTAGGAGAAATGGCATACTTCTCGGTCATTATTTTATCCTACGGGATGAATGTGTTATGTTTCGGTACACGGGCTCATTTAGTTGGAAATCATTACTTTTATAAATTGCCCTACAAGCAATGTTATATGTTTTATGGAACTAAATATGCGTTCAAATTGTTATGTGTAAACTCTATGAATTCACTCAACGTTTTGTTGACGTTTTTTAAGTATGTATCCCAGGTTTAGGTATTGAAGATGGGTTGAATGGGACGGAACGTGGATATCAAGGACGATGACTCGATGAACTTGTGTCAATAAATGATAGAATTATTTTTGAAATGAAGTCGTGATGTGACATGTAGAAACAAATTTTCTACGATAGTTTTGGGACCTTTGTACTCTGATTCTTTTCAAACGAAATAAATGAAATTTATTTAACAAACATCTCTTTTATAGTTTTTTTGTAATGACTTGTGTGATTGTATCGTGATGTAGCACCCCAAATGGTGTATTCCGCTGCGTATCGTATGTTGGGGGTGTTACAAAACCGCTCTTAGCTCATGAACTTTGTTAGTAAATTTCTGGGTACAGTTAGATTCGGGAACGACCATATTACAAGGATTATGGGGTATGGTGACTATTAGATGGGAAATATTACTATCTCAAGAGTATACTACGTCGAGAGGCTTAGACATAACTTGTTTTCTGTTGGTCAATTTTGCGACGCGAGTCTTGAAGTTGCATTTCGGAAAAACACTTGCTTTATTCATAATTTAGAAGGTGTTGATCTACTTTTTGGATCCCGTGACACAAATGTGTACACAATTTCTCTTGATGACATGCTTAAAACATCTCCGATCTATCTTCTATCCAAAGCGTCAAAGACTAAGAGCTGGTTATCGCGCTGTCTGTTATCACATCTCAACTTCGGCACTCTTAACAAACTAGCTAAAGACGTTCTTGCACGAGGCATTCCAAGGCTTAAATTTCAGAAAGGTCATCTGTGTTCAGCATGTGCATTAGGAAAAATCCAGAAATCCTCTCATCAACCCAAAGCTGAAGATACTAACCAGGAGAAACTATATCTTTTGCATATGGATTTGTGTGGCCCGATGCATGTGGCGAGTATTAACGGGAAAATGTATATCTTAGTGATTGTCGACGATTACTCAAGATTTACTTGGGTCAGATTTTTAAGGTCAAAAGATGAAGCTCCAGAGGCCATCATCAATTGCATCAAAAATATTCAAATTTGTTTGAATGCCACAATCCATAATGTTCAAACAGATAATGGAACCGAATTTGTCAATCACACACTTCGTGAATTTTTTGAAAATGTTGGCATCTCATACAAACTTCTGTTGCCCGGACTCCTCAGCAGAACGGTGTTGTCGAAAGGCGAAACCAAACTCTTATAGAAGTTGCTCGTACAATGTTAATATTTTATAAAGCTCTATTATTTTTATGGGCCGAAGCAATCAATACAGCCTATTACACCTAAAATCGTTCATTAATCCGCCTTAGATACAACAAAACTCCATATGAGCTTATGCAAGATAAGAAACCGAATTTATCATTCTTTCATGTCTTTGGTGCACTCTGTTATCCTACCAATGACAATGACGACCTGGGTAAATTAGATGCAAAAGCTGACATTGGTATTTTCGTTGGTTACGCGCCCGCAAAGAAAGCGTTCAGAATCTACACCAAAAGAACTCGGAAAATTATTGAAACAATTCATGTGACATTCGATGAGCTGACAACAATGGCTTCTGAACAATTCAGTTCAGGGCTCGGGCTTCATTACTTAACTCCTACAACATCCAGTTCAGGACTTGTTCCAAACCCTGTTTCTCAACAACCTTGTATTCCACCAATAAGAGATGATTAGGACCGCTTGTTTCAACCTATGTTCGATGAATACTTCACTCCTCCATCAATTGCTGTTTCTCCAGTTCAAGAAGCGGCTGCTCCGAGAGCTGTGGTTTTATCCGATTCTCCTGTGTCAACTTCCATTGACCAGGATGCTCCATCAACAAGTATACAATCAACACAAGAACAAGAACATTCTCCAAACGTTTCTCAAGGTTTTAAAGAATTACTAAAAACACCAACTTTTCGTGATGATCCACTTCATGGATCTCTTTATGATGACTCGACTTCTCAAGGATCATCATCGAATGTGAGACAAACCCACACTTTATTTGAACACCTTGGTAGATGGACTAAGTATCATCCTATAGCAAACGTAATCAGAAATCCTTCTTGCTCTGTCTCTACGAGAAAGCAACTCCAAACTGACGTCATGTGATGTTATTTTGATGCCTTCCTGACTTTGGTAGAACCAAAGAACTTCAAACAAGCAATGACCGAACCATCATGGATCGATGCAATACAAGAAGAAATTTATGAATTTCAAAGACTAGAAGTTTGGGAATTGGTACCGTGTCCAGATAAAGTGTTATTGATTAAACTAAAGTAGATTTATAAGGTCAAGACAGATGAATTTGGTGAGGTACTAAAGAATAAGGCTAGATTAGTTATCAAGATCAGTCTAGATAGAGGGAATCGATTTCATGGAATCTTTTGCCAATCGGTTGCTTAGATTAGAGGCCATCCGTAATCTTCATAGCAAATTTCGCTCATAATAATATAACGATCTACCAACTGGACGTCAAAACGGCTTTCTTAAATGGCGAGCTCAAAGAAAAGGTCTATGTTTCTCAACCAGAAGGATTTGTTGATCAGGACAACCCATCGCATATGTACAAGCTCAAAAAGGCCCTCTACGGTCTCAAACAAGCACCACGTGGATGGTACGACATGTTGTTAAGCTTCCTAATCTCATAAGATTTCTCCAAAGGTGTAGTTGATCCAACACTCTTCACACGGCAAGCTAGGAACGACTTATTAATGGTACAAATTTATGTTGATGATATAATATTTGCATCCACTAATACTGCCATGAGTAATGAGTTTGCTAATTAGATGACTACTAAGTTTAAGATGTCAATGATGGGGCAGATGTCATTCTTTTTAAGATTATAAATTTCTCAAAGTCCCAGAGGCATCCTTATAAACCCATCTAAATATGCTTTTGAAATTGTTAAAAAATATGGTATGCTAACTAGTGATTCTGTAGACACACCTATGGTAGAAAAGAGTAAATTGGATGAAGATCTACATGGGAATCCAGTTGATGCTACACTTTACCGTGGCATGATTGGCTCCCTTATGTATCTGACATCCAGTAGACCAGACCTTATTTATGCAGTCTGCTTATGTTCCTGGTATCAGGCAAAGCCTGCCAAAAAGCACTTAAATGACGTTAAGCGGATCTTTCGATACCTAAAGGGGAACAATAACGGGGGGGTCTTGGTTAATTCGAAGGATTACTAGTATGTCTTTGATATGCATATGTAGATAAGATCATGCGGGAGTGTCAGGAAATGGTCTACATTACATCAGGAAGTGGCTCAAATTCCTTAGGTGATAAAACTTGTTAGAGGTCGTCAAAGAAGCAAATGTGCACTGCCATCTCCGAGTACAGTGCGCTGGATATTTTGATTATATAGGTGTTGTGCACGAATCCTAATGATCGTTCACTGTAACTGATTTTGGCTTTCAATTCAATAAGATTCCTCTGTACTGCGACAACAAGAGTGTGATTGTTTTATGTTGCAACAATGTTCAACACTCATAAGCAAAGCACATCGATGTTCGCTACCATTTCATAAAGGAGCAAGTGGAGAATGGAACCGTGGACCTATACTTTGTCCGGACTGAATACCAACTGGCTGACATCTTCACCAAACCTTTGCCAAGAGAAAGATTTAACTTCTTGATCGAAAAGCTCGGTTGAGAAGCATGTCTCCGAAAACGTTAAAACGTCTGGCAGAGGAAACGAACGAGTGATGGTGGTAACTCATATCCTGTATCATATGTACATAAGAAAAACATAAAAACACAAAAATATTTTTCTTTTATATAAATTTTTCAAAAAAGAAAATAAAAAATTAATAAAATCAGAAAAATATAAAAATATGTATCTCTGGCATGTCTTCTGAAAATCGATAACATTTACGGCCTTAAAAATGTCATTTAATAATGATACGAGGCTGTAAATGAAGTTCGAGCAGAAGTTCAAAAGCTTTCAAAACATGCCAAAAATGGCTTGCTATTATTTCAGATAGCAACCTGGTCATCATCTTAAAGGCAAGTAGTTTAAAAAGAAAAATTGACCTCATAACGGGAATTTATTCTTGGACATGGTCTACTTTATGACCATGCAAAGGCTTGTGATTACTTTGCATCACAACCCTTGCTTCCTATATACCATGAGTGTACGTGTCAGTGCGCTTATGTGTCAAAATAAGAGAAATCTTATTTTTCATGGTGTTGGTTTTCTAAATTAAATAATACTTCATCAGAAAATGCTTTTCAAAGACATTTGACCACTCAAACAACGACTACAACTCTTTAAATAGAAAACGGGTCATTGTTTGAGGGGGAAAAATGTCAAATATATTCTTCATAAAATTTGCTTGTGATAAAGGAAAAGGTTTTTAAACTATAACAGAATATTAAATTAAGGAGAGTTAATTAAGTTTTGCTTATGTGAGCCTTATCTGTTATGTGTTTATGCCTTTAGGGAGTATATGTGCAAATATAAGTTTCTAGGTATGCTAGTTAAAAACATTAAGGACTATTTATGCCATTTGTTAAACTTTACTTGCCTAATAAAACTTATATAAGAAAAATGCATAGGTTATTAAACTAGAGGGGGCAAAAGTGTCAAAAACGAAATTTGTTTTATAACACTTTCACGGACCCCATTTTTTTCACACACACAAACACACTTATCAAATTTTTTTCCCTCCCTCACCGTCATTCAAAATCGTCACTCTTCAATCCACCATTTCTAGTGATTATCAAGCGAAAGGTAAAACTTGAAACTCGTTCCTCACTTCCTAATCTACATATATCTCAAAGGAATTAACGTTTCATCTACGATTGATCTCGAATTCCCTAAATCTTGAATTAGGGTTAGTCAAAATCAAAAGTGATTAAAATCTCAAATTGATTGAGGGGTTTTGTTTGTTTAGGTGTGTAGAACACTCGGTTTAAATAGTTTTGTGATTGGTTATCATTTGAATGCGTTATTGTTAATTCTTGTTAGCGAAAATGTGGGTGTTTGGGTTTTAGTGTAATATGTTTGTGGGTTTTGTGCTAGGTCGATTGTATTTACTACCTTGAATGTGTTTGAGCCTTAAATCTTCATCCTTGTTTGTAGTTTCTTGAATGAATGTATTATAATGTTTGAACATGCTCGTTTTTGGAATGTTCTTGTCATTTATGTGGTTTAAGTCTGTTATGAATGCTTGCAAGTGTTGTTTGAATGATAAGATAGTTAAATGATCATATGTCAATGCTTAAACATTTCAAGTTTGTGGTAATGTATTAAGAAGGCGATTTATCAACTGCCTTTATGAGGCGAGTTAACAACTCCCTTCAGAAGGCGAGTTAACAACACTCCCTCACAAGGCGAGTTAACAACAGCTCTTCACGAGGCGAGTTATCAACTCTGCTTCACGAGGCGAGTTAACAACTTGGCTTCACAAGGCGATTTAACAATTCTGTTAAGGAGCCGAGTTAACAAACATATCAAGGAGGCGATTTAGCAATTCCATTAAGGAGTCGATTTAGCAATTCCATTAGGAAGCGAGTTAAAAACCCTTTATTGGAAGCGAATTATCAATATCAATAGGAGGCGATTTAGCAATAGATTCTAAGAAATTTTAAGATTGAATTTTTTTGAAGGCAATTTTCAACTCAAGTTAGGTAGCTAATTAAAATTGGTTAATTATGCAATCTAATCAAGTTAAGTAGGCTACATATCAAGGTTCAACAAGGATATCTGAACATGTCTTAGGTTACCTTATTCTCTACAAGTTAGTTTGAATAGGATTCCCAAAAACACTATTTCAGTTGTCTTAATGCCTTTCACATTATGCCTAATTAAGTTGCCCTTCGGATGATTAGATCTTATTCAATCATGCTAAATGCCTTAATGAGCCTAATCATTAGAATGATATCACAACATGCATCAAGCTTAAGTATTCAACAATCAAAGGGCCTTATAGTGTTTTATATATAAAATTGGTTATATATATAAACTATATTGGTCAAATCTTAGTAGAAACATGAATACCATTCAAGCTCAACAGAAAGCTCTTGATGATGCTCTTGTTGCCACTGCGGACCATCTTGAATTCGGGAAATGCAACGTGAGACTCAAGACAGACATCAAACCAAAAGAAGCTACATTTCAAGTCGTGTTGGATGCTCTTGCTCTCACTCCCTTTTACCAAGCATTCCTAATCACTGTAGATGTTCCTGCCATTTATATGCAAGAATTTTGGGCTACAGTTTCCGTTCATAAGTCATCCATCGGATTCACGATAAACAAGAAGAAAGTCTCTCTCGATGTTGACATGTTTAGAGAAATTCTCAAAATTTGCCCTAAAATTCCAGGACAAGGGTTTGAAGACCTTCCACTAGAACAAGATATTCTCTCTTTCATCAGAGATCTTAGGCACACTGGAGACATCACCTATCTCACTGATGTGAATTTTGACAACTTACATCAACCATGGAGAGCCTTTGCTACCGTCATGAACAAGTGCTTAAGTAGAAAAGAAACTGGAATGGACAAGATTCGTCTGTCCCGTGCTCAGATCCTCTGGGTATATTTTATAAGAAGAACATCGACTATGTGTATCTACTCTGGGAAGACTTCCTATTCCAGATTGAATACAAATATGCTAAGAAGACAAACAAGATGTCATACCCTATATTTACAAAGATCATCATTGATTACTTCATGTCAAAGGATCAGTCTATTTCGAGGAGAAACACGATATTGTAGCATACTGCTCGAGATGACACCATGTTTACTTCTATGAGGTGCATCTCCAGACAATGTTGGAATCCAATGTTGGAATCCAATGCTTACAAGACATACTACGCTTTTGCCTCTAGAGAGAAATCTCCAAAACCAAAGTACGTTCGAAAGAAAGCTGATCCTGACACATCACCCAAGCAGAAGGCCTGTTCAAGCTACTAAAGGTACCAGACTCAAGACAAAAGCTAAGGTGGCTAAATCTGATAAGAAGAAGCAACCGAAAAAGAAGCTAAAAGCCAAAGGATTAGCTGTATTATCTGAGGTTGCATTAACTGAAGCTGAATAACTTAAGCTGGCTACAAAAAGAAGCAAGACACGATTTCACAGTTCTCACGCAAGTGGCTCAGGTAATGGAGTTGACACTTAGTCAAAGGTTCCTGATGAGTAACATCTCGAGATGACTGGTGTAGATGAAGGAACTGGTAATATACTAGGGGTTCTCGATGTACCTATATACGAATATGAAAGTGAGAAAGAGTCTTGGGGTGACAGTGAAGATGAAGATGATGAAAACGATTCTGATGATATAAGTGATTAAGGTGACGATGATAATGATGGTAATAATGGAAATGATGGTGATGATGATGCTAATGATGATGATAAACAAGAAGGTGATGACACGAATGACAATGATGAAGAGACTGATAGTGATAGAACTAAGTCAGACAGAATCAAGATTCCTATTCTCGATCAGTCTACCACTGACTACTATGAAGAAAAAGAAGAAAAGATTGATGATTAAGAAACGATGTATGATGATGAAGATGATGAGGTCACTAAGGAGTTGTATGAAGATGTGAATGTAAATTTAGGATATGAAGACACTGAAATGACCAATGCTGATCAAGGATCCTCAGAGCAACAAAATGTTTCTCAAGAATTAGGGTTTGAGCAAGTAGAGGAAGATGCTCATATGACACTTACTCCGGTTCTTAACACACAAAAGGCTGATGAACTTGTACAAAGCTCTTCTATCTCATTCGATTTTACAAGCAAGCTCCTAAAATTTGAGAATCCATCTCCAGTTGACAATGAGATTGCTTCATTGATAGGAAACTCAGCTCTTCATGCAACGACAGTTCCTGAAATCACATCCAGTTTCACTACAACCATTCCTCCACCACCTCCATTCTTTAATCTTTTTCCACAACAAGCAACACCGACACCAACACTAACAACTTCTGAAGCTACAACCTCATTTCCTTTACTTCTGGATTTCTCATCTACATTCAGATTCAATGACAGAGTTACCAACTTGGAAAAAGATTTGTCAGAGATAAAGAAAGTTGACCAGTATGCTCAATCTCTCTCCTCTATTCCTGCTATAGTTGATCGTTACATGGATAACAAACTTAGAGAAGTGATAAACAATTTGGACTGCAGACAAGAAGCTCAGGAAGAGAAGAATGCTTACATAGAACTCGTTGACACATCAATGAGAGCTCTTATTAAAGAAGAAGTCAACACTTAACTTCCTTGGATTCTTCCTCAAGCAGTATCAGATTTTGAAAATCCTGTGATAGAGAAAAATGTCACAGAATCAGTAGAAGTTGCAGTCTTGACAAGATCTTCTTGACAACCAACGTCTACTTATGAGGCAGCCGCATCACTCTTTGAGTTTGAGCTTACAAAGATACTGATAGACAAGATGGAGAAGAACAAGTTATATGATAAAGATGAATATAAAAAGAAGCTTTATGATGCACTGGTCGAGTCTTATAACACTGACAAAGATCTCTTTGATTCATATGGTGAAGTCTTTTCGTTGAAGAGGAGTCGAGATGAAAAAGATAAAGATCGAGACCCCTCCACTGGATCAGACCGAGGGACGAAAAGAAGGAAATCAAGTAAAGATGCTGAGTCGTCCAGAGATTCAAGGTCAAAGGAAAAGAAGTCATCAAGCACCTCTAAAGACGCCTCCCAATCACAACATACATCTTCCAGCAAGTCTGCCCATTCAAAGGAGCAAAGTCATACTGTTGAAGACTTAGGCATGCAACAAGATAAAGAGTTCATCATGGGAAACAATGATGAACAACCCACTGACAAGGAGGTTACCAAAGCTGACTGGTTCAAGGAACCCGAGCGACCTCTAACTCTTGATCTTGATTGGAGTAAGAGACAACAAGTTGACTTTCGACCTCCTCAGACATGGATTAGTCAAGTTGCACGTGCTGAAGAACCTCCTACTTCATTTGATGAACTCAATGATACTTCATTTGATTTCTCTACATTTGTCATAAATCGGCTTAAAATTCCAAATCTGACTCAAGAAATTCTGGTTGGACCAGCATTCAACCTGCTCAAAGGCACTTGCAAGAGTATTACGGAGTTAGAGTATCATTTTGAAGAGTGTTCCAAGGCCACCACTAAATGTCTTAACTGGCATAACCCCGAAAACAAACCGTATCCGTTCAATCTCAGAAAGCCTCTTCCGTTAATTCAAGATCATAGAGGACGCCAAATTATCCCTCAGATTTACTTTATCAATAAAGGTCTGGAATATCTGAAGGGTGGAGATTTAAGCAGACGTTACTCAAATTCTGTGACAAAGACAAAGGCTGCTACGTATAATCTTAAATGGATCGAAGACTTGGTTCCTAACGTATGGAGTCCCATAACAGTGAAATATGATAAACATGCTTACTGGGGTACGTCACACTAGGGTCCTAAATGTCAACGTTTCTACGGGTTTGCTGCCAACATGTCTTCGTCAAAGGATGTCTACTTTAGGAAAAGAATCATTGCGGTTACTAGACTTTCAATTATGAAGATGTGTGACTACCATCACTTAGAAGAGATTGAAGTTCGTAGAGAGGATCAGAAGTTGTACAAGTTTAGAGAAGGTGATTTCCTACGACTTCTCCTCCAAGACATAAAAGACATGTTACGTCTACTTGTTCAAAAAAAGCTGACCAATCTCACAATCGACGAACGGTATGACTTGAATGTGGCATTACGTATGTTCACAAGACGGATTATCATTCAAAGGAGGGTGGAAGATATTTAATTAGGTGTCAAAAGTTACCAAAAGAAGCTTAACCTTACCAAGCCAGACACATTCATGTCAAATCTTAGAAATAGGACCACTTACACTGCATATTCGGACCCTAAAGGAGTGATATATAAGGACCAGATGAACAGAAACCGATTGTTGCGAGCTGATGAACTCCATAAATTCAGTGATGGCATGCTCGATGATGTTCGATCTGCTCTTAATGATATTGCTAAGGGAATAAGGATGGAATACCTGCCAATGAGGAAATGAAGTAACTTAGACAAAAAGAGGGCTCGGGTTATGGTTCAGGATATAGACAAACAGCTTTATCAGAGGAGGTTGATGCGGAATCTGAAGAAGTTCATTGGTGGAAGAGAATACGGGAATGACCTCAGGCTGCTGGAACGGACAATCTGACCTTGTCATATTGTGTCCTCTCTTATTTCAGGTCCATCTCTCGTATATAACAATTCTTGTGAATATGTAAATAAATAGTGTAGACTATAATAAGGAATATATAGTGTTTGAGTACGAATTTTCAAGAATTTCTTAGTAAATTCAAAAAATTTCAAATTAACGTACTCAAACACCATATTATTCCCTCATAATTTGAGGGGGAGCATTAATATGTTCCAATAATCGGCTTGTTAATAATTGGACATCTTCTCCTCAAATGCATATATTTTATTAATTAATATCTAAAATATTAAAAGATTTAACATTTTTGATAAGGGGAGAAAATATGATTAAAATATATGGCTAATAATGTGATTTTTAAGATCTCAAGTGTACGCAATCCCATATATGTGCTAAACTTTTTCGATTAATCGATGCACATATGAAGGGGGAGCAAATTGGTTACGTGATTGGCTAAAATGTGGAAGTACCAAAGACCGACCATTTAAATTAATGTATTGAAGTTATAAGGTGGTTAAGTTTAGGTATTCATTCCCATGATCCAGCCAGAACCAGAGGGATCTACCCAAGGATATTCCACTAGATAGTGTAGAAGTCCTTATGTATGAAAAAAGGAGTAAAAGTGAGAATAAGGGAAAAGTGCTGACTGAGATAGAGCTAGTACTGGAACAAACCCAACAAGGTACTAGTTATGAAGTCTTGGTAAGCGCTGAAGGGGTTGAAGAATTAAAAAGAAAACTTAAAATAAAGGGTGAAAAGAAAGAAGCCCTCCTACACTTTGGCAAAAACTGGGTCAATACATCTGCTGTCAAGAATCACAAAGATGATTGCTGAAATTTAAGACTGACATCATGGACCCAATGATGCAATGCACAACCCTCTTTAGCCACTCAAAATCTCTCAAAAGATTTATGTTTCATTTCTCACGAAGATTACACGTATTTCTATCAACTTTGTCACTTCGACTTAGTTAGTATTGAAAAGGTGGCAGTCTGCTCTAGCCTTCGATCACTAAAACCAAAGTGCACTATTGAGTCTAGAGCCAAAAGAGATCATCTATAAATCTCATTAGGACACTTGTCAAAATTATGCTTTCTAATTAACACAATGTGAAAAACAAGAAATATATATTAAGAGTCTTACGCATTATCTTTGTGATTTTGCCATAACATCTGAGTGATACTTAAGTATTCACAGTGAAGATGGAAATCCTACTTGAGCCAACATCAAACAAGCTCTTGGTAGGTGACATGTGAGATCCTATACGGATCGAGCTTGTGATACTGGATATCGATTCGGTCCAGCTTATGAATTGACAAATTTTGAAAAAGATAAAACTGTTGGTGTGTCATAAAAACCGTTTACAATTTGACACACCGACTGATTTTTGAAATCAATTTTCAATCTTATATGTATGGGAAGCCTCACAAGGGTATCTGGACATAGGAAAGCTGAACACGAATTGACGGCTTAATCAGGAAGATAGTAACTTACCGGTTCACTCTTACCGTGTTGTCTGCTTTGAGACGCTCCAGTAATGAGAACGGCTAGCGCAGCTGCGAAACCCTGTCAAGGAGATTCTTCGGAATTCTACCTGATCACAGGCAGTTTATATACTGAGTAACGGGGAATCGTGGTTGCTACAACCGTATTCGATGAAGTGACAAAGCCACTTTCGTCCATATTTATGTTGTTTATCACTAACCAATTCATGCAGGTTTCCTGACGGTGGTAGTTGTTTCCTGATGACAAGTCGAAGCCAAAACCACATGCTCATACTTGACCAACATATATAAAGACATCATGAAAGCTCAAGTACATGTTTCAAGACTTTCGCTACTCTGATACCGTACGTCTTTTTTGAAGTGACGAAGTATTAAGTTGATACTGTATGTCCTCCATAAAGTGACGAAGTGTTAAAGTTAAAGAATATCAAGAAAGATGGTTACACACGCTTTCAAAGTCAAGAACAGTATGAGCATGTTGGTCCAAAAGTTACAAGATAACAAGAAGGCAAGATATCACAAGATGATGATAAAAGATTGTACTTGGTTGATGATCTCAAAGAAGTTCTAAATCACATTCATATCAAGTCAAAGATATAAGTCAAAGCCTAAAGTCAATGATCACTACATCAATTCACAAGTTAAAGATATAAGCTAAAGACTACGAGCTCAAGACTAAAGTCAAAGCATAGTATGCTAGGTTTAAGTTTTTATAAATTGGAGTGACCTCCCTTAGGGGGAGATTGTTAGGAATACGAAAAGTATCGGTCACTTCCATTATAGTTAGTCGTAGCTCGTAGATTAAACATATGTAATAGTAGTAAGCTAATCGGGCTAAAGGCCCATGGAAAGCCTATTAGAAGGCCCATAGCCGATCACATGTGAGAGTATTTATACCCTCTCTACACATGGAGAGGGTGTTAGTTGGTTGGTTCATTTTACACACATAATCTAATCTTTCTTTCTTGGTTACTTTCTCTCACTAGAACCATCCTCCCATCCACTTTCTCTCTTTAGAATTCCTTATTATTCTTTGGTGTTATAGATTACTAGTATTCTACACGCCTCCTTAAGAAAATTCACTAATTCGCCTCCTTAAGAAAATTCACTAATTCACCTCCTTAAGAAAATTCACTAATTCGCCTCTTTAAGGAAGACCACTAATTCGCCTTCTTAAGTGAAACTATTAATTCGTCTCCTTAAATAAAGCAACTAATTCGCCTCCTAAAGGCAAAAGTAATTCGCCTCCTATAGGCAGAATTAATTCGCCTCCTAAAGGCAATCATTAATTCGCATCTGATATACAATTTGTAAACTTAAACACAATTTGGACATCATAAGTCATTTAAACATTTATCTTAACTTCACATAACAACAAATGAATCATTTACAACAATAATTAAAAATTGCCACAAGGCCCAAAATGCAAACGAAATCACATAAATCACATATATAAGTTGCATTCATGTTCAAACAAAGGATTTTAAGCTCTAACGTATACAAGAATGGGTTTTAATACTTTCTAAACACAAACCCACAAACATTATTCAAGTTTGTCCCTAAACCCACATTTTCGCATATAAGAATCATCAAAAACCTAATCATATGTAATGAAATACAAAACTGTTTCAAACGAGTCTTCTACATCCCACAATGATCAAAACCCCTCAAACAATTTAAGTTTTCACTCACTTTTGATTTTGATGAACCCTAGAATGATTTCTAGGGTTTTCGAGTTCAAAATTATGATTCAACCTAATTCCTTTGGAGGGAATGATATTTATGGTGTAGGGAACATGTTTCTAGTTTACCATAATGCTTGATAATCACTGGTTCTTGAAATCTTGAGGGTCACGATTTGAACAAGAGGAGGGAGGGAAAATTTGATAAGTGTGTGTTTGTTACTGTGTGACGAATGGGGAAGGGGTGAGGGGTTTATTAAAACAATTTTGTTTTTAACCCTTTTGCCCCCTCAACTATTATAACCTTAGTATTTTTCATAAACAAGTTAACTTAGGCATAATGTAGTTTGACAAATAACACAAATAGTCCCTATTGTTTTTAACTATTATCCCTAGCAATTTATTTTTGCTATCTATTCCCTAAAAGGCATAAACACATAACAGTTAAGGCTCACATAAGCAAAACTTAATTAACTCCTCTTTAATTGTTAACCCGTTATTATTTAAAACCTTTTCCTTTATCACAAACTGATTTTATGAGGAAGATATTTGACATTTTATCCCCTTCAAACAATGACCCGTTTTCTATTTAAAGAGACGTAGTCGTTGTTTGAGTGGTCAAATGTCGTTGAAAATGATTTTCAGATGACTTTCAAATATTAATCTTTTAATTTTAAAAACAATACCATAGATTATAAAATTTCTCTTATTTTACCATATAAGTGCACTGACACGTACACTTAAGGAATATAAGAAGCACGGGTTGTGATGCAAAGTAATCACAAGTAGGCCATGCCCGAGAATAAATTCCCGTTATGAGGTCAAGTTTTGTTTTTGAAATACTTGCCTTTAAGATGATGACCGGGTTGTTATCGAAAATAATAGCAAGCCATATGTCATGTTTTTATTCGAACTTTATTTACAGCTTTGTGCGATTGTTAAACGATATTTCTGAAGCCGTAAATATTATCGATGCTAGAGAACATCACATTAAAATATATTTTTGTCTTTTTCTAATTTTTTTATTTTGTATTTTGTGTTTATAAAATTTTTAAGAAATGAAAAATCTTTTTGTGTTTTTATGATTTTATATATACATATTATACAGAGGATATAAGAATAGGTACCACCACTATTCTTCGGTTTCATCTGCCAGTTCTTTCAGAGTCTCAAGAGTAAAACTTCTCATTCCCAGCTTGTCGATAAGGAATTCAATTATATCTCGACATAGAGCCTTGGTGAAGATGTCTGCTAACTGATATTCCGTTCTGACAAAGTAAAGCTCGACGACTCCATTCTCCACTTGGTCTTTTATGAAGTGATATCTGATGTCGATATGCTTTGATCGAGAATGTTGAACATTATTGCAGCATAAGGCAATAGCGCTTTTGTTATCACAGGTAATTGGAATTTTATTGAATCCAAGGCCATAATCGGTAAGTTATGATCTCATCCAAAGGAATTGAGCACAACAGCCGAACAAGGCTATATATTCAGCTTCCGTACTAGATATCGCAGCTAACAAGTTTGTATCTTGACAGCCCGCATGATCAGCATCTGCAAAAGCTGTTAGAGAAATAGCATAATCCTTCGAGTACCATAGACCCTGATTGACGGTTCCTCTTAGGTATCGAAAGATTCTTTTTATAGCATTTAGGTGCTTTTTGATAGGTCGTGCCTGATACCGAGCACATATACAAACAGCATATGCTATGTCTTGTCTACTGAATGTTAGATACATAAGGATGCCAACTATGCCACGATAATGTGTTGGATCAACTGCTTTCCCTTGTGTATCCTTATCCAGTTTGGATTTCTCCACCATTGGAGTATCCACTGGGTCACAAGATTCCATTCTGTATTTCTTAAGTGATTCTGGAGCATATTTTGATTGGTTTAAAAGATGCCTCTAGGACTCTGTGAAATCTGTAGTCCTAGAAAAAATGATATTTTGCCCATCATTGACATCTTGAATTTAGAACATATTATCTCAAAAAATTTATCACATAGTTCAGTAGTAGTAGAAACAAAAATAATATCATCAACATAGGTTTGTACCAGGAGGATATCTTTACCTTTTCTGCTGATGAACAATGTGGGATCAATCATGCCTTTGGAGAATCCTTGAGATAGCAAAAACGATAACAATAGATCATACCACGTGCGTGGAGCCTGTTTCAACCCATAAAGAGCTTTCTTCAGTCTGTACACGTGACTGGGCTTGTCTAGTCCACAAATCTGTCCGGCTAACTAACGTAGACTTTCTCACGTAAGATACCATTTAAGAATGCCGTTTTCATATCCATCTAGTAGACGGTCATATTCATATGAGCAGCATACGCGAGAAATATCTGAACGGCCTCTAGTCTAGCAACGGGAGCAAAGGATTCTTCAAAATCAATTCCCTCTTCCTGACGGTATCCACGAGCTACCAATCTAGCCTTGTTTTTCAAGATTCCTCCCAATTAATCCAATTTTACCTTATATATCCATTTTAAGGTGATGACCATCACTTTATCTGGACGAGGAACAAGTTTTTAGACTTTAAGATGTTTGAATTCATTTAGCTCTTCTTGCATTGCCTCAATCTAGCATGCTTGAGTTAATGCATCTTTATACGTCTTTGGTTCAACTGAGGTGAGGAAAGCATCATAGTAGCAGAACATGGCTTATTCGTGTAGTTGGAGTCTTATGGAAACGGGTCTGGAAAGTTCACCAATTATATTTTGTAACGGATGATCCTTTGTCCATTTACTGAGGTGTTCTAAGATTGTTGTTCATTTACTGAGGTGTTCTAAGATTGGAGTGTCTGAGTGCACAGTTGTAGGGATAACATCCGATGATGAGGATACTTCAGAAATAGTTTCTAGAATTAGAATGCCAAAATAAGGATCATTACTCATATATGCAACCTCAAGGTCATGTGACTCTTCTTCAGTACTGAGAGGGATTTCTTAGGATTGTGATTGTTGAGTGGTTTGAGAAGTACTTAGGGAAGGTGCATCTTGATCAACTGATGTTGAAGAAGCTGTACCGGTTGACTCAACAGGAGCTGGAGCTTTCACTGCAGGAACTAGAGATGCAACACTAGTTGAAGGAGAGAAGAACTCATCAAACACTGGCAGAAACACAAGATCCCATTCATTCCTTGATAGTGGTACAAACGGTGCTGGAGGAGTTGCAGAAGTCATCTCATGAAGTGCGGGTTCTAAACTACTTTGTTTAGAAGCCATTGCCGTCAGCTCATCAAAATTGACATGGATAGTTTCAATGATTCTTTGGGTACGTCGGTTGTAGATACGT